>CM033651.1:11538551-11615113 GCA_019512145.1 Engystomops pustulosus
TCACACATGATAGGATTAGATACACAGCTCAGCAGACAGTATCACACGTGATAGGATTAGATACACGGCTCAGCAGACAGTATCACACATGATAGGATTAGATACACGGCTCAGCAGGCAGTATCACACTTGCCTGGTACAATGGTCAGACACCGGTTCCTGTAGGGTAGATCCAGCTCTAGTTACAGGTGGGGGCAGTGATGAGACCCTCCGATCACCTGTTATCTATTGCTGGGGAGGGGCTTGGGGCTTGTTCACACAGCTTTGTAAAGTTCTGCATCGGGTATTGATGAGATTTTTGCTGTAGCTTCCTATATTATCCGCATCAAAAGCCTCATTATTGGATGTGACTGTTAGGCCGGTGCCACACAGGGCGCTTTGTCTGCGCTTGCAAACGCAAACAAAGTCGCACCCACCGGGGCGGGCCTCGGCCCGATCGCATCGGCGTTTCTATGGAAACGCCTGCGATCGGGAACGAGCCGCCGGTGTTTTGCGTTAATTAATCCAGAACCAGAAGGGATCCAACAATATATAAATCCCATCTGGGAAGTCTGCTGGAAAATTCCAGACTGGGACAAATGGATTGTAGCCTCCCCAAGAGCTCTGCATGTGTGTCCTCTCTGTGGACAGGGAGCACAGAGCAAAGCTGTGTGAGGACACGCTCCCAGTGCAGTAAGAGAAGCTACAATCCTGATAAATAAATCCATATATACAAGTCCTCCTGCTATTAACAACATACACAGCGGTCTGATTACACAAATCATACCCAACACTGGCTGTGTTGGGCACAGCAGTGTGAGGTTTGGTTACACATCTCTCCAGGGACAATACATAACACTGACAGCACAGAGCACAGCAGTGTGAGGTGTGATTATACATCTCTACCACTGGGTGCAGTGTGCAGGGTCACACCTGATGCCCGGAGGAATAGGGGGCACATTATTTGTGTGATCCCCTTCTTTGTGTGCAGTGGAGGTTTGGGGGACCCCTGTTCCTGTCCCCACTGCTGGGGTCTGCATCCTCCTCTCCACTCTTTGCTCTCCTCATGTGGGCGATGATTCGGGCAGCGCAGATCTGAGCTCCGGGGGGGCCACAAGGTTTCACCCAAATTAATTTGTAGAAACTAATTATCAATGAAAACTCTGATTGTACAAAAGCCATAAATGAACTGATCAAAGTTCTCTCCCATTTCTGTTCTTCCCACCAGAAATCTACAGAGATCACCCCGGATTCTCCCCACGACACATCTCAAGCCGACACGGCAAATCTTAGCTTTTCCCTAATAAAGCTCTTTACACGGAGGGTGAAATGATCTGAAATTATTAAACGAAAAGTGTTCTCTTTTTAATCTAGAGATGCCGGGGCGTCAGTAACAGGCGGAATCAAAGCCGCTGCCTCTTCCTAATTATCAATAGTGTTTTATAATCTTATTAATATTGATATAATACATCATACCGCAGATCTGCGCACGCATAATGTATGTGCCGGATAATTAACCAGATCCAAGGCAGATCAATCGTCTATCTGACAGCAACCGGTGTGGCTAATCAATTATACATAGATTAGGTATCGCTACACAGGAGGCCGGAGCAGCTAGTGCTTGTAGTGCTACAGGGGCACTATAGTAGGGGTATTATCTACTATAATACTGCCCCTATGTACAGGAATATAACTACTATAATACTGCCCCCTATGTACAAGAATATAACTACTATAATACTGCCCCCTATGTACAGGAATATAACTACTATAATACTGTCCGCTATGTACAAGACTATAACTACTATAATACTGCCCCCCTATGTACAAGAATATATCTACTATAATACTGCCCCCTATGTACAAGAATATAACTACTATAATACTGCCCCCTCTGTACAAGAATATAACTACTATAATAGTGCCCCCTATGTACAGGAATATAACTACTATAATACTGTCCGCTATGTACAAGAATATAACTACTATAATACTGTCCGCTATGTACAAGAGTATAACTACTATAATACTGCCCCTATGTACAGGAATATAACTACTATAATACTGCCCCCTATGTACAAGAATATAACTGCTATAATACTGCCCCTATGTACAAGAATATAACTACTATAATACTGTCCGCTATGTACAAGAGTATAACTACTATAATACGGCATCCTCCTGTATATAGCGATATATGTACAGCTGGTATAACCTGGGTATTATATATATTTATATGCACTCCTGGTATTTCCTTGTATGTAGGGACTTTCTTCTATAACCTGGGTGCTGTACATTCAGTGACAGGTAGCAGTGTTGGTTTGCCATGTGCAGTCTGATTCTCCTCCGCTGGGTGATCCCTCGCTGTTTAGTACAGATACATACGGTATAAATGAGTGTGTTTAACCTGTCGACTAGTGACCCCTGACCCCTCTCCCCGGTGCAGCAGTAAATGGTCTGCGCTGGCGGTGCGCGGTTGCGTGCATGTATTTTTAAGGCATCATTTGGATTTAAAGGGGATTGTTTTAGCCTCCATTATCGTGGAGCATTAACCATCAGACGTATACAGAAAAACACAGCAAAATAATGAAAAGACGGGTCAAGATCAGAGAATCCTCGCAGGAATGGAAGGTTAAAATGTGAACTCCAGGCAGAGCGGGAGGAATGATAATACGTGTACACAATACATACAATCAGCAGCGCTGCCCTCACACATACACTAATGTCTCATTGTTATCAGTCACGTAACACACAGGAAGACTCGTCACATGTCCTCACACTGCTGTGCTCTGTGCTCTCTACAGCCAGTGTTATGTATTGTCCCTGGAGAGATGTGTAATCAGACCTCCAGTATCACACAGGATAGGATTAGATACACAGCTCAGCAGGCAGTATCACATAGGATAGGATTAGATACACGGCTCAGCAGGCAGTATCACACAGGATAGGATTAGATACACAGCTCAGCAGGCAGTATCACATAGGATAGGATTAGATACACGGCTCAGCAGGCAGTATCACACAGGATAGGATTAGATACACAGTATGTTGTGCCCTGAGTGCTCTTTGTGATGTGGTTCTTGGGTGTGATCCAGAATCTGTTGTGTAAACGCTCGGGACAGTTTGTAGGTGACACATGAGACGTCACAGAGCGATCACTAAAAACACAATAAATGTCTCACTGATAAGATGTTTTATATCCAGAGGAGAGATCTTATCCTTACCAGGAGCGAGGAGAAAAGGACACAACTGCCCCCGAGACCCTGCGCCACCAGTGCAAATGGCAGGAACAGAGACAGAGCTGGAAAACATCACATATATAATCATAAAGACTGTATATCCTGTGTGAGAGGTAGTCACAGCCCCGCCCCCTGCTTATGACATCACTGATATAGTATCTGACAGCTGGATGGATGTGATGATGGAAGATGAAGCTGTGCAGTCTCTTACATGGGGTCAGTTATTATTTGGCGCTCTCCTTCCTCTCTCGGCGGCCGGTGACAGCATCGCAGGGAGAATTAGTGCAAGTCTCGGGCTGCCACAGATCATTGCTATGGAGAACCTTCTATACTCTATGGCTCCAGGCGATGAGACGTCACAGCTGCTCCGCGCAGGCAACTGAACTTCCTAGGGAGCAAATTAGACTAAAATCATCTTCTGGAGAGACAGGCAGCGAGGACTCGCAAGACACCCGACTGAGGAAGGCTCTGCCATAAATGTTTCATTTATTGAGCCTCCTCTTACTAAGAAGACGTCTTCTTGAAGCTCCTGACAGCGGCGGAGTTCACTTTGCGGCTTCAAAAAGTTTTTATTTAATTTTTTTTTTTTTTTGCAACATTGTAAAATCTTCATCAAGAAATTTATGAGGAGCCCGGCCAATCAGGAAGGACTTTGCAAAGCGGAATTACGAGGATTTAAAGGGATTGTCCAGGATAACAAAATATGCGTCACACATGTACACTGGTTGTGTCTGGTATGACTATTAATGTGGAATAACACATATACACTATAAAAGGTGTGCTCCGTGTTTCGGGGGAAAGTACCTATACTCTCCCTATGTTTTGTATGACTTCAATTGAAAAATTTTATCCAGTCCAAATTTGAGTTGTCCCCGAGATATTTATTGCTGTCTTGCTGTTAAGTTGTCTTCTATAAACTACACACAGAAAATGGAGAAGAATTTTTTCCATCACTCTCTCACGCATCAGCAGGATCATATAGGACATTATAGAGAAGGACTGACCTGTACTCATAGTAATAAAACACTTGGGGTGAAATAGAAACGTACTACTATTATCACCAGCAGCCTCTGGTTGTGCCTGTGTCTCTCCTATGTCACACAGAAGCATCAGCAGGATCATAAAGGACATTATAGAGAAGTTGTGACCTGTATTGATGGGAATAAATCACTTGGGGTGAGAAAGAAACTTTTATTTTATCTGCAGCAGCCTCTGCCCGTACCTGTGTTTCCATCATGAAGCAGCACCTGGAGGATTATATAGGATATTAAAGAGAAGTAATGACCTGTACTGTTGGTAAAAAAAAAAAAAAGCATGTCGGGTGAGATAGAAACGTGCTATTATCTCCAGCAGCCTCTGCCTGTGCCTGTATCTCTCTATCACTCAGAAGCACCAACGGCGTCATAGAAGAGATTATGAAGAAGTAGTAACCTGTACTTATTGGAATAGAACACTTGGGGTGAGATAGAATTTAATATTATCTCCAGCAGCCTCTGTCTGTTCCAGTATTTGCCTCTATCAATCAGAAGCATCAGCAGGATCATATAGAACATTAGAGAAGTAGTGGGAATAAAGCACTTGAGTAGTAGTAGGGAATAAAGCACTTGAGGTGAAATAGAAACTTCCTATTAGCTTCAGCAGCCGCTGTCTTAGTGTCTTTCCTCTCTCACTCATAAACATCAACAGGATCATATAGGACAATATAGAGTAGTACTGACCTGTTTTGATGGGAATAAAGCAACTGGGGTAATATAGAAGCTTACTATTATCTCCAGTTGCCTCTGTTTATATCTGTGTCTCTCCTCTGCCACTCAGAAACATCAGTTGGATCATTACGGACATTATTGAAAAGTACTGATCTGTACTCATGGGAATTAAGCACTTGGGGTGAGATAGAAACTTACCATTATCTCCAGCACCCCATGTCTTTGTCTGTGTCTCTCCTCTTTCATTAATAAACATCAGCAGGATCATATAGGACAATATAGAGAAGTACTGATCTGTTTTGATGGAAATAAAGCATTTAGGGTAATATAGAAACAAATATTATCTATTATCTCCAGCAGCCTCTGTCTACATCTGTGTCTCTCTTCTAACACTCAGAAACATCAGTGGGATCATTTAGAACATTATAGAGAAGCACTGACCTGTACTGATGGGAATAAAGCACTTGGGGTAAGATAGAAACTTCCTATTATCTCCAGCAGTATAGAGCTTGAGGGGATCACATACTAACAGTCTTATGGTTCCCTCACACATTGCGGAAAGGTCATCCAAGTCCCAGTTAAGGTTTTTGTGGATGACCTGGGACTCCTGTATCTTTAATGTTTCTGTTATTGGCTGCTTGTTTGTTACTATGTGTCAGGGAAGTCATTCTCAAGAATACCCTGTGATACTTTCTGTATTGACATTTTATGGAGGCGAGCGCCGTGATGTCTGAGTGATTACTGATAGAAGGAAGTGATAGAAGGTGCTGATCCCCGGGGTCAGAGAGTAGGGAGCGGTGCCACGTGGGGCGATGAGGACAACCCGTGGCCTTTGTCATGTCGCAGATAGCAGCCGCTGCTGTGCCGTGTCTCTCACCGGTGAACGTGGTAGAAAGACAAACAAACCAATGATGTCACCAGAACCACAAGGTGACATCCAGTGAATCACATCCTGCTGGCTGATAAGGAGGGGGCGGGGCAGCAGGAAAAGTATCTGCCCCCCCCCCCCCCCCCCCCCACAATATCTCCAACCAATGCAGACAGAGGCTTCTACCAGTGATATACAGAAATAGGAGAACTTTACAGCAGCCTCCTGACACCAGCACAGTCCTAACCCACTGACACTCCCATCATCCTGCAAAAGTATTCACACCCCTTGAAATCTTCCTAAACTTTAAGCGTTACAAAGTTAAATGTTGTTAATATTCAGTGTGATAGAGAAACACAAAGTAACAAATATTTGTCAAGTGTCAAGTGAAACTTATAAGAAAATGAAATGAGTGATCTGTGTGACATGCGGATGTGTTAGCCCCCCCTGTGACCCCCCAAATATAATCGTCTCATTGGTAAATGGAGAGTGTCATTTATAACTACAGATGTTCTGAGAAGGTCTCAGAGGTTTCTTAGGGAACATTAGTGAACAAACAGCATCATGAAAACCCTGGAGCACAGCAGGGATGGCACAGTGCACAGCAGGGTGAGGAGGCTCTGAACATCTCCCAGAGCACAATCCATCATCTGTAACCTGGAAGTAATATGGGAACTGCTAAGCCTACCCAGACCTGGCGGCCCACCATCCACTGACAGCCCAGACGAGAGCCCCCCATCGCCACACCCGACCATCGTGTCCGCTCATCTCTAGTAACTTTCCTCTCCACTGTCCAGCTGGGATTTGGATCAGTTTTCCTGGGACCTTTCTGTATATTTGGTTCCCTCCCCTATGCAGCCCCCCTATACTGGTGCAGGGGGGGCAGGACCTGTCACTATTGCCGCACTGGGTGACATCACTGAATGTTTTGGCAGCGGCTCCATCTCTAAGCCTTAAAATAGGCGGCTTCCTCGCTATCACACAACAGCGGAGCCTCTGGCATTGTTCACATAGCTCATACATGAGCCGGGACGTGGGAATCCTCCGACTAGAGAGGAGCTGCTGACACACTGTAACGAGGTCACTGCAGCGAGGATAGAAGAAACAAATCTACACTGATAATAATATGTATAGGAAATAATAGCAGCAATTAATAAACAATTTAACAAGGGGAACACAATCACCTCCTGAAATACTCTGTGCTGCTGGGAACACTTCTATTTCCACTATGTAACTCCCATTCTGTGACCTCCCACAAAATAATCACAAACCTCTGCTGAAATACTCTGTGCTGCTGGGAACCCTACTCCATCCACTATGTAATACTCAGTATGAAACCACCACAATATCAGCGCACTCATCTCCTGAAATACTCTGTGCTGCTGGGAACCCTGCTCCATCCACTATGTGATACTTAGTCTGTGACCACCACAATATCAGTGCACTCATCTCCTGAAATACTCTGTGCTGCTGTGGACCCTGCATCATCCACTATGTAATACTTAGTATATGACCACCACAATATCAGTGCACTCATCTCCTGAAATACTCTGTGCTGCTGTGGACCCTGCATCATCCACTATGTGATACTTAGTCTGTGTCCACCACAAGACCAGCACACTCATCTCCTGAAATACTCTGTGCTGCTGTGGACCTTGCATCATCCATTATGTGATAGTCAGTGCACTTTTCTCCTAAAATACTCTGTGCTGCTGTGAACCTTGCAAATTCCACTATGTGATACCCAGTCTGTGACCACCACAAGACCAGCACACTTATCTCCTGAAATACTCTGTGCTGCTGTGGACCCTGCATCATCCACTATGTGATATCCAGCCTATAACCACCACAAAACCAGCGCACTTATCTCCTGAAATACTCTGTGCTGCTGTGGACCCTGCATCATGCACTACGTGATGCTCAGTGCCCTTCCTCTACCCTCCAGCATGTCTCCTGTGCCGCTGATCTCCGCACTGAGTCAGAGCTGCTTCCTAACCCATCCCCGGAGGGTTCAACCTCTGTGACCCTGTGTTTCCGTATTACTTAGATTCTTTTCAAGGCTGGTGCATTCTGGGAAAAGTCCATCCTGTCACAAGAGAGCAGAGATCAAGTCCGGGCCCTTGAAACAGATTTATTCATAAGTGCCATTAACCCCTGTATTGCTGGAGCAATCACTCCAATCTAGAAAACAAGCTGAATCAGACCGTACTGTATGAACTCACTCTAAGCTTTTCAGGATAAGATGCCAGGAGCATAGAGTACAGGAGGGGTAAGACAGTATATGATCATTATAGGTGGCAGTTTTACCCTCTTTAGTCTCTATCTCTAATTATCAGTTCTCCCTGAGCTGGATGCTGGAGACTAGCTGCTATGATGTCTCCCATACACTGCACACAGAAAGATTAGAGATAATTTAAAGATATCTCTATCACTCATCCAGGATCAGCAGGATCATCTAGGACATTATAGAGAAGTAATGACCTGTACTGATGGGAATAAAGCACTTGGGGTGAGATAGAAACTTACTATTATCTCCAGCAGCCTCTGTCTGTAGCTGTGTGTATCCTTTATCACTCATAATAATAAGCAGGATCATATAGGACTTTATAGAAAAGTAATGACCTGTATTGATGAGAATAAAGCACTTGGGGTGAGATAGAAACTTGCTTCACAGCAAAAAGTGAACAAGAATAACTAATAGAATAATTAATAATAACTAATTGAATAATAATAACAATAATTACTAACAGAAAAAATTATAATAACTGCTAGAATAATACTTACAACCAATAATAATAATAATAAATTATAATAACTAATAGAATAATAAATATAACTAATAATAAATAATAATAAATTATAATAACTAATAGAATAATAATAACTAATGATTATAATAAATGATAACTAATACAATAATATGAACTAATAGATTGACTAATGGACCGCCCATTGATTGATACATTGAGGCACAGTAATTATACACATGATGTTACCCCTGCCCTGCTGGGTGGCAACACTCCTGAATTAGTGGGAGGTGCCTATTTAAAGGGGGGTCTCTATTTATTAGAAGTAGAGGCAAGTTACTTCCAGCATTGTCTTATAAGGATCCAAGATCTCATCACGAAGTTACTACAAGCAGCGGTGATCAGATCTACACCAAGTCTTTTGGTTGAAGTATATAATCAGGGAACTATTAGACATAGGGGTGGAGCTTAACTGCAGTGGGAGGGGACTCAATAACAAGGTGAACCTTATCCTGTACTTATATCAAGCAGTCGTCACACTTCAAAGATCTGAGACACCTGCGTCAATTTTCACATGTAAATAAATTGCAACAAAGGATTTCGTCTTATTGGGAGCTGATTGGTCGCACTGTTAATATCATCAGACGGCAGTTCCCGTTCCGTTATTTATTTTTTTTACCCCAGATACAATGTTTCTGCTAATTACCGATCCGGAATGTAAATTTCTCCTGTTTTTTTTCCGGGTGTCCCCATCCAGTAGTTTGAGAAGCCCCCCCCCCCTCCGCTAGACATTGTTCCAAGTCTTATTTATTGATGAAGCCTGAAGGTTAGCGCCGACCTGCTGAGATTAATTAGCCGGCGTCTTTGTGGCCGGCGCAGCGCTGTCTGATTAGACGCGCACATCTATTTTACGGCTTTTCATGCTCCCTTTCACACGATTTCTGCTCCGCTGATTAATATTGAAGCTGTACGTTTTCATTTACGGTGATTTTGTTTTAAATTTATATTTGTCTCCCTCCTTCGCCTTTCGTATGCTAATAGGCGTGATAACTTTCGCACGCGCCCTGATGGAGCTGAGAGGAGAGATTTTCACCCCCCGCTGTCAGCCCCACTGTGGGCGAATGTGACTCCGGCAAACTTCAATATTTTAGCAGCCCCCGACGTCACCACGTGTCGCCATCGTCCCCTTTCCTCCTCAATGGACGTTAACCCCTTCCGCCCCGCGTCTCCGTTACCCCCAGGTTCTCCATTCAAGGGCACTTTGTCAATGGTGATCATTGATCTATCCGCTTGGAAACAGATAAATAGTATGTTAATGAGCGAAGCAAATATCAGGGCGTCTCTGGAACGCGCGCGCAGCGTTATTGTCGGCTGAATACTAATTGTAAATTCCTTTTGATTTTTTTCCTTTTTTTTTTTTTTTATGTGCGGTTTTATTATTTATTTTTACAGATGCCGCTGAACAAATGGCGGCTTTGTACCCGATACATTGGATGATATTATGTTTCACGAAAGAAGGGGATTTGTAATGTGCCCTGATCTACAGGTTTTACTCATACAGTATAACATCCAATCATGTAGAAAGTCGCAACATCCAGTAATTATCTCCTGATTTCTACACTGTCTGCACAATGCCAGGCAGCAGCTGGAGGTGTGACCAGGGATATATCAGGCTGTGCACCTGTGTGACATCACATAACCAGGTATATAACGAGCAGTGCACCTGTGTGACATCACATGACCAGGGATATGACGAGCCGTGCACCTGTGTGACCTCACTTGAACAGGGATATAATGAGCCGTGCACCTGTCTGACATCACATGACGAGGGATACAATAAGCCATGTACCCGGGTGACATCACTTGACCAGGAATATAATGAGCCATGCACCTGTGTGACATCACTTGACCAGGAATATAATGAGCCGTGCACCTGTGTGACATCACTTGACCAGGGACATAACGAGCCGTGCACCTGTGTGACATCACATGACCAGTCTTTATCCACTAGAAATAAACAATGAAGCTTCCTATAAAGTGACAGCAAGCAGAGATCTGCAAGGAATTGAACTAGAAATTATTTGGAATTGTTATGGAATTGTAACATTTCTAATATTATTGATATTTTTCAATTGGCTGAAAATATAAACCCCCTGAACTTCCTGTAATCTGCCAGAAATGTATTCCCGGGTATTAGTGCACAATGCCAGGCAGCAGCTGAAGGAGCGTAAAACCTCTGATAATGGGAAGGTTGAATTATATTATTGTTGCATTTTTTTGAATTTTGTGTAAACTTTTTGGGAAAAGTCCTTAGCACAGTTGTGCCTCATGTACAAATCTTCCACTTGTGCCCTATAACCATATGATATTCCGGTAAGATCCAAAATGTATTCATAGAAAATTTCTTAAGACTGTTGTCAGATTTACATACTGCGGCACATTTACTAAGGGTCCGCACAACGAATTTCCGTCAGGTTTCCCGACAATTTCCGATATGCGCTGCATTTAACAGGGGTTTCTGGGGCACGTGATTGAATTTTGGCGCAATCACGCCGACTTTCATGCAACACAAATCGGGCGGCGGGTCGCCGAGCGATCCGACTGATTCGGACTAAACGCAGGATTTAAAATTCAAATTGTATCGCAAGACATGCACTCACATACACTGGGAAGAAGAAGGTGAACTCCGGCGGACCTGAGCGGGGAAGAGACAAATGCAGGATATCGGGCGCAGGATCTTAGTGAATCGCGCCGGACTTCATCCTCGTCGGACATCGCACCTCGGGTATCGTGACAGGACGGGGTAAGTAAATGTGTCTCACTGTCTGCACAGTGCCAGGCAGCAACCAGAGGGGTGTAAAGCTGGAAAAGTTTAAGTGTGCAATAAAAATTCTATTTCTGGGAAACCTTTCTGATATCAGAGCAAACTGAACTCGCACCCGTTCAACATCTTAAATTTGTGTCCAAATTTAGTGAAATTCCAGAAATAATTCCAGAGTGCACAAAGCCAGGCAGCAGCCGCAGGGGTGTAACGCCTCCAAGACTGTCAGGCATTTTGAAAATTTTGGCAAAAATTTGGGAAGAACTTACACTAGCAGCTCTTTTGCTCAACCTGATCTATCGCCTTCACCTTTAAATTGTACTAGAATTCAGACTACGAGGTAATCGGCACACAAGGAGCAATGTTGGCTCCAGTGTATCTGCTTCCATTCCTGGTTCTTTACACTGGACACAATTCTCCAGCTCGGGAAAACTAAGTCCTTCATTCACTGACAGCAATCAGTGTTCCTAACCGAAAATCTATAGAAAGATGGTACCGTCCCTTTAATGAATAATTCACCCCATACTGTGTGATATATGTTGGTCACCTTGGAGCATGGAATTCCTGCATGGATTATATAGATTAGGACCCGGCCCGCAGAACCGCAGCGTTACGGGAAATTTTGTAGCCTCCTCCGCCCTTATGATAGATAATGAAAGTTTTTGGCCTTGAGACAATGTTTCTGATTGGGCAGGAGCGATACATACTGTATATAAGTGCCTGCTCTTTGATGAGGTGCGTTATCGCCTTGTTTGGGTCAAGGTTAGGCCCCTATAGAAAGCGGCTGTGGCAGAGCAGAGCTAATAGGTATTCTGTACATACAGTACAAGGCTGAGCCCATGAAATATACATATGAATACAATGTGCTCCATACATTTGTCACAGGTATTTGTCAGGGGATGGTGTAAATCAGGTGCTATTCTGTGCACGAGGAACCGAGGAAGTTCAAGTGCATCTTCAGCCTCGGTGCGGACCATTGTTTTAGCCGCACTCTATAATCCCAAGGTCCTTCCTTTTTATGTTGCAAATACAAAGCAGGAAAAAAAGTTTCTATGCGTCAACACTCCAGATCCCACAGCATCCAGGGACAAGAGCCCAGAGGAGCGGGATCCGCGAGTCCCCCTGCTGCACAGCACACACTGAGCCGCTCTGCAGGATGGAGCGCAGCATTGTGCTCCACGGGCTGCAAGGACTCCTTGAGATAATGTACAACAGCGAGGCGGGGGTTAAGTGTCCAGCATGCAAGACACTACTCAAAGGGGGTGTATGAAATGGAGTGTATGTGAATAGAGGCTTCTACGCCTGGTAGGCTATGTGCAAAGACACATGTTTATGTGCGAGTGTATGTACAGGGAGTGCTGTGCAGTCATGAAAGTATGTGCATGGAGCTGTGAGCATGTGTGAGTGTATGTGCAAGGTGTTGTGTGCATGTGTGAGTGTATGTGCAAGGAGTTGTGTGCATGTGTGAGTGTATGTGCAAGAAGTTGGTTACATATGTGAGTGTATGTGTAAGGAGTCGTGTGCATGTGTGAGTATGTGCAAGGAGTTGTGTACATGTGTATGTGTAAGGAGTTGTGTACATGTGTGAGTGTATGTGCAAGGAGTTGTGTACATGTGTGAGTGTATGTGTAAGGAGTTGTGTGCCTGTGGGAGTGTATGTGCAAGGAATTTTGACATGTTTTGTGAGTAGTATGTGCAAGGAGTTGTGTAACTGTGTTAGGTAGTGAGCAGGAGTGGTGTACATGTGGGACTGTCATTGCAGGGAGTTTGGGTGATGTGTGAGGTGTATGTAGCATGAGTTGTGGTACATGTGTGACTGTATGTGCATGGGAGTTGTGTGAATGTGCATGTTGGAGTAGTGCAAGAGTTGTGTTCATGTGCGAGTGTCGGATTTACACAGAGTGCTGATGGCGGGGGTCCATGATATTCTTTTATGACGAGTGTGTGCATTGTGTGGTTGGGTATGTGCATGGGATGTGACATTAGATCGCATGTGGGGCAGTGATATGGTGAGCATGTTGTGCATGGCGTGTGACATGTCATCATGTGGAGTGTAGGTAGTGCAAGGTGTTTATGTGCATGTATGAGTGTATGGTCAAGAAGTTGTGTGCATGTGTGAGTGTATGTGACAGAAAGTTGTGTGTCATGAGTGTATGAGTGAGAGAAGTTGTGTGCTGTGAGACGTGTAGTGTTGAAAGGATGTTGGTCAGTATGTTGCAGTGTATGTGTGTATAGAGAGTGCGGTTTTACCTTAGTGAGTGTATGTGTAAGGAGCTGTGTACAGTGTGGGAGTGTAGTGTGAAGGAGTTGTGTACTGTGCGCTGTATTGTGCAAGGACGTTAGTTGGTACCTGTAATGGTGTATGGACAAGGATGTTAGTGTTGAGTATTAAGGGGGGTGATGATGTAGTGGCAAGGAGTTGTGACATGTGTGAGTTTGTCAAGAGGTAGCAGGATGTTTGTAGGAGTTGGAAATGGTGTGAGGTATGTGCGGATGTGACATTTAGTGTATGTGCGATTTGTACATGTGTGAGTGTATGTACAGGAGGAATTTGTGTACATGTGTGAGTGTCATGTGCAAGGTTGGTGTAACTGTGTGAGCTCTTGCAAGGATGGGGATGTATATGTGCAAGAAGTTGTGTTCATGTTGACATGTAAGTGTGTAGAGGTTGTAGGCGTTGTGTTGGGAGGTATGTGTAAGAGTTTGCATGTGTGAGTGTAATGTGCAAGAAGCTGTGTACATGTGTGTAGTATGTGTACGGAGTGTTGTACATGGTGAGCGTATGGCAGAGGTTGTTACAGAATGTGAAGTGTGTATGTGCAAGAACCTGTTACATGTGTGAGTGGGGTAAAGGTGTGACAAGGGTTGTGGTAACATGTGTGAGTGATATGTGTAAGGTTGGTCTGTACATTGTAGTGTATGTGTTAGGTGTTTTAGGGTGTATGGTGTAATGTCATAGGAGTTTATGTGAGTGTATGTGCAAGGGTGCTGTGGTACATGTAAGTGAGTGTATGTGTTAAGGATTGTTGTGGTACATGGTGGTGGTTTATGTTGCAGAAGGAGTTTAGTACAAGTGTGGGAGGGTATGTGCAAGGAGCTTGTATGGTACGAAGTGATGTGCTGAGTGTACTGTACTAGTGTGTATGTTAGGAGGTTACTGTGATGGTAGTATGTGCAAGAGAAGATGTGTACATGTTGAGTGTATGTGCAGAAGCTGTGTACATGTATGAGTGTATGTGCAAGGAGTTGTACATGTATGATGTATTGTGTCAAGGGATGTTGGTAATAGTGTGAGTGTGATAGTAGTTAAGAGGGAGGTTGTGACAAGGTGATTGATAGTTGAAGAGCTTTGTTACCTGTTGGTGCGTTATGGTGTACAGAAGAAGCTGGGTAAACATGTGTGAGTGTACTTTTAGGAGTTGTGTACATGTGTGGATGTCAAGATGTGAAGGATGTTGTGTCATTGTGTGAGTGGTATGTGCAAGGATTGTACATGGTGATTGAGTCAACGCTTTTGTACATGTGGCAAAGTATAGTCTAGGGTTGGTGTACATTGTGTGAGTGTATGTTGCAAGCAGCGGTAGCTGGTGTAGTGTAATTTCAAGATGTAGTGGTGAGTGGTGGGTATGTTAACGGGAGTTGTGATGACATGTGTGAGTGTATGTGCTGTGAGTTGTAGTAGGCTGTGTGAGTGTATGTGAGGAGTGTGTACATGTTGTGAGTGTACTGTGTAAGGTGTGTGTACATGTTGTGAGTGTGTATTGTAATGATATTGTGTACATGGTGAAGGTATGGTATGGAACGATTGTGGAATGTTGAGTGTATGTGTAAGGAGTTGATGTGGATAGTGTAGTTGTGAAAGAGGAGGTAAAAGATGGTTTAACATGGTGTGATGTGTATGGTAGGTAGTTGTGTCATGTGGATGTATGTGTAAGGAGTTGTGGTCATGTTGTGGTGTAGATTGCAAGGAGTTGTGTGACAGTGGGGAGTAGAATATCAAGGAGTTTGTGTACATGTTGTGTTGGAGTCGCAAGGAGTTGATGTTGTAACATGTGTTGAGTGTATGTGAAGGATGCTGTGACGTGATTTAGGCAAGAGTGTGTGAAGAGTGAAAAGGTAGATGTATGTGCGAAGATGAGGCTTTTGTCAGTTGTGAGTGTATGTGCAACGGATTTGTTGCATGTGTGAGTGATGTGTAAGGAGTGTTGGTATGTGAAACCATGTGTGAGTTTACATGTGTGAAGTGTGTACATGTGGCAGTGTAGTTGCAGAGTTGGAGCATGTGATGAGTGTATGGTAGGTGGATCTTGAGCATGTTGTGAGTGGGTATGTGTTCAAAGAGTCTGATATGCGTATGAGGTTGTTGTGTAAATACAGGGGTTGCAACATAATACCAGGTATAGTGTGCAAGGAGTAGGTGCATGGTAACATTTTATAGAAAAGGGCGAATTAGAGTGTACAAGCAATAGAGCTGTATTGTGTAAGAGTGTATCCTATGTTATAGATGAGTGATATAAAGTTCACATGTGGCAAACGACTGATGCATGTGGACTTCATATGACAAAATGTATGCACGTACAAGTCAGGACAATGGGTGTAAAAGTATTTTGCAAAACCCTCAACGTGCACAACACTCTGCACTAGTGTACATGTCAACCTACATCCATGTTCCACTTGGTGTGGTATTAGCCAGATTGTGTTGTAGTCAATCGACGTGGGATCAAGAAAAGTGGGTGTGTAACTGAATACGGAACGGTGCATGTACGTCGATTTGTCTAAAAACTCTGTACGCATACTTGTACTCTAATGATTACCCTGTATGCTTTAACTGTGCCAGTGTTAAGTTGGATTATAATTTCTATGCGTGATGGTACCTTGTATTGTACGATGGTGTATGCATGTATGAGTCGTAGTAGTGCAATGTATAGATGCGATTGTAGGTATATGCAATGTGAGTGTGTGCATGTGGAGTGTAGCATGTAGATGTGTGTATTGCTGATATGCTGGAGGATGTAACTGCATCATGTGATTGTTATTCATGTGATGTGTAATGAATGTGTAATGTGAGTGTATGCAGATTATTGAATGTATGATTGTGTATGTATGTTTGGAGTGAGTTTATTGTATGTAGTATGAGATGTGGTCAGTTATATCTGTGTGTTGTATGTTAAGGACTTGATGTAGTGTATTCATGGTACATCACGTTTTACAACCAGTGTAAATATGTGGTATTGTTGTGGTAAAATCTTACGTGTGCCCGGTGTGTATCCCCAGAGTGAGTATTTTCCTCAGCATGCATTTGAGCCTGGGACACATGGATGAATAAATATGTGTATGCGTGTTGAAAGAGTGTGCCATGGTTATCCTTGAGACATGCACGTATTGGATGATGTGGTTTTTGTGTCACTATATAATGTATAAATTGGTGTGATTCTGGTTAGTGTTTTATTAAGTCGATAGCATCCATATATGTATCCCTAATGTGCACATTATTGGTAGAGCGGTGCACATGTACCAAGAAGAGTGCGAAGTGCCCTGATATATATGTGTATGTATGGGCTGAAGTTCAGGCAACGGAAGATTAATGCCCTCAACTCTCCGGTAGAATGCCTGCTCACCAGCTGGACACACGGGTGAAAAGATAGGACATGTATTTGAACACATCTATTGGGGACATAGTTGGGATGGACGTGTACCTTTAATAGTGTCACCCGCTAGGTTACTGTTCCCCTGAAGTTTAGTGACCATTTGTGTAATGTCCTATTTACTGTCCCATATGTTAGTGGCCTAGGGGCCCACCCCCGCCGTTACTGTCCCGGTGTGGTTTAGTGTCCTGTGGTGTTCACTGTCCCCCTATGATTAGTGTCCCATGTTTTAGTGTCGGCTCCTACTGTCGGTTATCTCATGTATGGTCCTTGTGTTAGTGTCCCCGGTTGTTTTAATAGGTGTGCTAGTGGTCCCACAGTGTCCTGTGTCCCCCATGTTGCTTCCCCCCTGTGATACATGGTTTTGTATGTGGTACAGTATAAGTGTTGGTCAGTGGATCCCCGTGTGTGGTCTGTGTCAGTGTCCCTTGGTGAAGTTCCCCTTGGGTGGTAGTACAACTGAGTCACCGTCTGTCCCGGATGGAGACCATAAAACGAAGTACCTGTTTCATCCGTTATTTCGGCGAGTCCCGTTGTAGATTTGTTGTGCCCCTAGTGGTTATGGTCATGTGTAATAGTGTCCCCTTGATCTAGTATCAACTGGTGTTCAGATGACCCCTCTGTGTAATTGTTCCCTGTGTTGTGAAAGGTACACTATGTTATTGTCCCAGTGTAGTGGTACACGGGCTGTGTGTTCACTATGTAGTGTCCCATTAATAGTGTTCCCCTTCCCTGTGTTAGTATCCCCCTGGTGTTATGTCTTTGTGTCGTGCGCCTGTGTTAGGTGTTGCCAAGTTGTGGGGTCATCCGACATGTGTCCACTGTGTCTGTGTCCCCCGGTGTTAACTGTCCTCGTTGAGTGTCGTCTGTGTCCAGTGTCCCCACTTGTCACAATTTCCCGCTGTTTTAGTACCCCCTGTGTCAGTGCCCACCACCTACACCCCATGTCGTGTCCCCTTAGTTCCGTATGACCTACTCTATCTGTACCCCTGTGTGTGTGGTCCCCGTTTTACTGTCCTCCTGAGTGTCAGATATCCCTCTGTTACTCTTCCCCGTAGGTGGTTATTGTTCCTCCTCTGTCAAGCACCTCGTGATACGTTCCCCATTGTGTGTGTCCCTCTGTGTTAAGT
This sequence comes from Engystomops pustulosus, assembly GCA_019512145.1. NCBI lineage: Eukaryota > Metazoa > Chordata > Amphibia > Anura > Leptodactylidae > Engystomops > Engystomops pustulosus. Next base: position 11,556,687 of record CM033651.1, read on the forward strand.
GTCCCCTGTATCGAGTCGGCACCCCCTGTCTGAGTGTCCCCCTGTAGTAGTAGTAATCGCCATGTGGGTCTGTCCTCCCGTAGTAGTGTCCGCTATTGTGTCATGCTTCACCTGTGCTAGTGTCCTCTAAGGCGACATTCACACATGCCAGATGTTTGGACGTATTACTGGCCAATACGACCCCCATAGACGAGCAATGGCCACGGCGCGCCCAACGGGAGCGGTAGCAGGGTGCATCACACGTGCGGAAACGCCAGTACAACAGCGTCCGTACCCCGGAAAAGAAGATAAGGACATGTCAGAGGGCAGGCATCGTGCAGTTGTGATGACTTAGAGCCATAGTTATGTCCCCTGTGGGGTAAATTTCCCTGTGTACAGTGTCCCCTTTCCCGGGTTCCCCCCATGTGTCTGGTACCACCCTGTATCAGCTTGTCCTGTGTTAGTGTCCCACTGGGTGTCCACCGCTGTTTAGTGTTCATATGTGTTGCGTCCCTTCTGCGTTAGTAGGGTCACCAACTGTGTGTGCCCCTCCTGGTTAGATGTCCCCCTTGTTTTTGTTATTTGTGTCCTTCCTGTGTGTGTTCCGCGTGTCATGTTTTCCCTGTGTGTGTGTCCCCCATATGTGTCTCACTGTGCTTGTGTCTTCTTCTATTAGTGTCCCCCTATGTTTTTGTCCCCCTTGTGTTTAGTGTCCCCTGTGTTAGGGTCCCCCTGATCAGGTAGATCGAGTCGCTCCGTTAAGTGTCCCCTGTGATAGTGCCCTGTGTGTTATGCCATAGCCCCCCTGTGTTAATGTTTGTCCAGTGTAGTGTCCCCCGTGTTAGGTCCCCACGAGCAGTGCCCCCCTGTGTTAGTGTCCCCCTTTGTCAGTGTCTCCACTGTTGGTCGTGCCTTTGCCCCCGTGATGCCTATGTGTCCCACAGTGTAGTACCCAGAGCTGTGCCCCTGTGTCAGGTCCCCCTTGGTTCCCTCTGTATGGTCCTGTTCAGGGGCCCTGTTCATCCCTTGCAGGTGTCCCTGTGCTGCCACCCTGTATGTGTCCCCTGTGTAAGTGCCCCCTATATGTGTTCCCCTGTGTCAGTGTCCCCTGTATGTGTCCCCCTGTGCCATTGTCCCCCTGTGTCAGTGTCATCCCCGTGTTTTTATTGTCCCCCTGGTCAGTGTCCCCTATATGTGTCCCCCTGTGTTAGTGTCCCCTGTGTCAGCGTCCCCCTGTTTTATTGCCCCCCTGTGTCTGTCCCCCTGTAGTGTCCCCCTTTGTTAGTGTCCCCCTGTGTCAGTGCCCCCCTGTGTCAGTGTCCCCCTGTGTGTGTCCTTGTCAGTGTCCCCCTGTGTGTGTCCCCCTGTGTCAGTGTCTTCTATATGTGTACCCTGTGTCAGTGTCCCCCTGTGTCAGTGTCTCCCTGTGCAGTCCCCCGCTGTTCAGTACCCCCTGTGTCAGTGTCTCCCTGTGTCAGTACCCCCTGTGTCAGTGTCCCCCTGTGTCAGTGTCCCCCTGTGTGTGTCCCTGTGTCAGTGTCCCCCTGTGTGTGTCCCTCTGTCAGTGTCCCCCTTTTGTCAGAGTCCCCCTGTGTCAGTGTCTCCCTGTGTGTGTCCCTGTGTCAGTGTCCCCCTGTGTGTGTGTCCCTGTGTCAGTGTCCCCCTGTGTGTGTCCCTCTGTCAGTGTCCCCCTGTCGTGTCCCCCTGTGTGTGTGTCCCTGTGTCAGTGTCCCCCTGTGTGTGTCCCTCTGTCAGTGTCCCCCTGTGTCAGTGTCCCCCCTGTGTCAGTGTCTCCCTGTGTGTGTCCCCTAGGTGTGGTCAGTGTCCCCTATATGTGTCCCCCTGTGTCAGTGTCCCCTATATGTGTCCCCTGTGTCAGTGCCCCCCTGTGTCAGTGTCCCCCCTGTGTGTGTCCCTATATGTGTCCCCCTGTGTCAGTGTCCCCCTGTGTGTGTCCCCCTGTGTCAGTGTCCCCCTGTGTCAGTGTCCCCGTGTCTGCGCTGCCTGTGAGTTGCTGTCAGTCTTCCTGCTGTCTCTCTCTTAGGCTCCAGCCCACAGCCTGCCCTTCCTTTCCCTCCCTCCCTCCTCTTCCTCCTCTTCCGACTTCAGCACTTTAGTAAAGTGAATGTTCTCCTCTTCTTCTTCTTTGTGCACTTTGTGGCGGTGCCCGGGCCTGAGCCTCCCTCGGACGCCTCTGCCTATGAGTCCAGTGATCTTCTCTCACTTGTTGTTTGGTGACATTTATGAAGCGGCAGAAACGTCACCGCCCCCCCCCCCATGTGATGAAAGTTTTCTGCTCCCCCCCAGTGCGTGACTAATCCCCCCCCTTCTGCCCCCCTCCCTCTTAGTGCCCCCTGCCTCTCCCTGTGCCCCCCTCCTCCTCCGCTCCTTTGCCCCCCGCCTTACCTGAGCCCCCCTGTGCCCCCCTCCTCTCCTCCAGCCCTCCCTACCCTCTCACAGCCGTCAATCACAGCCTCCTTGATTCCTTGCAGTGGTAACTTCTTGCTCTGAGTGATTCTGCGGCTCTGTTCCTGGTGCGGCGCTGGGGGGTTGGCCGACTTCTTTTGGGGGTCTCAGTCCGGACTCTGGGGCTCAGTGACTCCTCTTTTCTTCTGCTATTTGTGTAGAGTCGGGGGAGGGGGCCAGGACTCCGAGAGAGACTCCCCCCCCACCCCCAGCTCCACAAAGCCCCGGCACAGGCTCAGGCACAGCAGTAGCAGGAGCGGCAGCAGCAGCACCCCCCGGGCCCCCCCTCCGCTCACCCAAAAACCTCCCCCTCCCTCCCCCGCACAGTGCGGGTGCGCGGCGGGGAAGGAGAGAGGAGGAAGAAGCGCCAGAAAGTTTTGTTGTTGGGGGGCGCAGAGTCGGCGGCTTCTCCTGCGGTTTCTGTGCGTCTTCTTCTGCCGGTGGTTGCGGCACTGGAGGTCATCATGCCGCAGCTAAACGGCGGAGGAGGGGACGATCTGGGGGCCCAACGATGAGATGATCTCGTTCAAAGACGAAGGGGAAAGAGGAAAAGATCTCCGACAACTCCTCGCCGAGAGAGATCTGGCCGACGTCAAGTCATCGCTTGTCAACGAGAACTGAACCCACCAGAACAGCTCGTCCGACTCCGAGTGAGCGACAGGGGTCTGAGGCCGGGGCACAGTATTGGGGCGCGAGAGACAGTTTGGGGGGGCTAATAATTACATATGGTGGGGGGGGCTGGTGTTAAGGGGTGACAGGGGGGGGGGGTTCTGAGGCGACGATGGGGGGCTGCTCCACTTGTCCTGATGTTATCTGTCACTATGTGGAAACTTTACAGGGCGACATTATATGGAGAGAGAACACACGAGGAAACATTGTAACAGAAAGTGCACAAAAGTACAAATACTAATAAAACACATTGAAAATAAATATGGACTCGAGTTGTACAGGTCACGGTTCAGAGAAGTGTATATAACTGTGTGCGTGTAAGATGTGTGTATACATTATATATGTTTACATGTGTGAGATTTGGGGCGTACATGTGGGGTGCATATATATTTTATATACTGGTGTACATGTATGGTGTTAGAAGATGTGTGTATACATTATGTACTGTGAACATGTGTGAGATTTGGAGAGTGTATTGGTGTGTATAGATTATATATACTGTGTGTACGTATATATTACATATGTATATCTATATACTTATATTACTGTGTGAAGTCTTTGTATTAGTTGTTTTCATTATGTGTTTGTATCACATATGTTTGCATATTATATGTACAGTGTTTCTGCGATGTTGAATCACTGCGTGCACGTGTAAAAACTGTATCTGGTCCTTATGTAACTGTCCTATATACTACACATAGTTGTTATTCTAGTTATTCTAATGTGTCATATATATATATATATAATCATATATATATATATCTTATATATATATATATATATATGTGTGTGTGTGTGGTGTGTGTGTTTGTACCTTCATTGTGTGTGTTTGTTATTATTACGAATCATTACTTATGATTGTATATACGTGTGTTGTGTGAGTATATGTTATATATTTGCAATTGTGTTATCTTGTATGTAACGAGGTCCTGTACATATATGTGTTGTGTGTGATTATAATGATTGTGTCCTAATGATATATATATATATATATATATATATATATATAATATATCCTTTATATTCATATATTGTGTAATTATAATGCACCCTCTTCGCTTTCCCTCTTATTTCCCGACTTCCAGATATCACATCAGCTTTATAATTATAAGAAAGTTTATAAACTCCTCCTGTGTGGTGGTGATAATAGTAATAATCCTACATAATATAATAACATAACAATAATTACATTCTTCTTATTCAGCAGCTTGTCAGTTTATTATCGTTCCCAGGGGATCCCTGAATCATTGATCGATTGTTTTTCCTATCTGTTTTAAATATCATATAATATATTGAAATATAAAATCTTACTCGTTATAACAAACAACACAAATACAAGTAAAATCGAATTGAGCATATAAAATAAGAGATATATATTTCAAGTGTGTAATTAAACCGGTATCACAGCATATTACATCTATAAATACAGATTAGAGTATTTAATACCAAAGTTAATACTTCGCAGTATATGAGATCATAGTTTCATAGATTAACAGTATATATCACAGGATATAAGATCATATTATATCCACTTAAATCCCATCATGTATATTAGTGTGTAGTGGATACTATAACTTGTATAATATGTGTCTGCTCTGTTTCTTATAGTATAAGTATTGGAATAAAAACTCTCCTATATTACACTACAATATGATGTGTGGATCCACCACACTGTCCTGTCCATATATACAATGATTTTATCACATACAGGATATTAGGCATGTGTCTATACCCCTACATATGCCCCATTATCTGATCACATGTGTAGGATGATGTAAGTAATGATGGGATTACTTTACTTTGTAGTAGATGATGATGATGATGATATAGATTTATCGTGCATAGATGATGTGGTATATACTCTGTGTAAGGGTGCATGAGTCTATATATTGTATGTGGTATGGATGATGATAGTATATACTCTGTATGGAATGATGAGATGCATATATCTATCTATGGATATAATGATGATGATGGTATGTATTGTGAAAGGGAATACTATATATACTGTGTAAGGGTATGATGATTCCTATATTTGTATACTCTGTATGGATGATGAATAATGGTTATCTACACATATCTTGTTTATGGATGATGATGTTATGGTAAAATTTTGTATGGGATACTGTGGTGTTTATATATATATATATTATATTTACTATGTATATATATTATGTGATGATGGTAATATTTATCTATATATATCTTATATCCTGTTATGGATTATGATGATCGTATATTGTTATAGATGATGCTTGATCTGAAGATGGTGTATTATAGTTATATATTATATTATATATATTAATATATACCATATATAGATATATAATATAATATTCTGTATTTATATAGTGCCTACAGATCGCAGCGCTGCACACAGCATGGCAATTGGTCCCTGTCCTCATGGGGCTCAATCTAAACAACCTAACGATTAATATATATATATATATATATAATATATATATATATATATCCTGTGTATAGATGATGATCTAATAAGGGTGGTCAATATCATTATCATATACTATTGTATTCATATTAATCTAGATTCTGTGTATGGATGCTGATGATGGTCTTCTTCCTCTTGTCCCTGTCAGGCGGAGCGGCGGCCTGCACCCAGACCTGAGAGCTTCCGGGACAAGAGCCGGGACAGCCTGGAAGAAGGTGGGTGTCCACCAGGGGGCTGGGGGGGGGGGGGGACTGGGTACTGTCCATTAACCATTTCATGAGCCTGGTCACTTCTATTCTTCTGTGTTTGTAAAACTTTTCCCTCTCTTTGTAGCCGGGAAGAGGCAGGACGGGGGAGGAGGAGGCCTGTTCAAGAGCCCGGCGTACCCCGGGTACCCCTTCATCATGATCCCGGACCTGAGCAACCCCTACCTACCCAACGGCTCCCTGTCCCCCACCGCCCGAACGGTAAGTGTCACCTCCTTGTGTAGCTGTGACTATGACCCCGCCCCCGCGGAACCTTTTACATGGAGGTGCCTCTGTTCTGGGGGCCACATGCTGCCTATTACACGGGGAGGGCCTCGTACTATCAGTGTTGACCCTTCATGGTTCCTCTATTATCTGCCTTATATTATGTTGTATGTATTTGTTATATTTGGTGACCCCTCTATAATGAGTCTCATAGATTCTATTATGTCCCTAACATTAGATATGAAATCTTATTCTCGGGGAATCTATATTACAACATCTTATTTCTTTATTGGTCCTATATATATTCTATGATGTCCCTGTATATTCTGTATTGGTCCTATATATTCTATGGTGACCCTGTATATTCTGTTGTGGTCCTATATATTCTATTATGTCCCTGTATATTCTGTATTGGTCCTATATATTCTATGGTGACCCTGTATATTCTGTATTGGTCCTATATATTCTATGGTGACTCTGTATATTCTGTGAGGGCTCTTTATAGTCTCTGTTTTCCCTATTTACTCTGCGATGGTCTCATATAGTCTGTTATGGCCCTAAATATTATGTGATGGCCATGTAAGTTTTGTAATGGCTACATATATATGTTGATGGTCCTATATATTCTCTTATGGCCCTAACTATTCTGCGATGCCCCTATAGAGTATGTGATGGCTTTATATATATCATATATTATAATATGTCCCTTCTATACTATATAGTAGACATGTTATACCCATGTTAAGCCACCTGAGCCCTGTCTGGTGCCCTTACACTATCTACTATACCCTGTCTGGTGCTCCTGGTATCATATATGATGAATTCCTATACAATTTATAGCCTCTAAGCCCTGCTTGGTGCCCTTGTATTATATATGATGCCCTGCTATACCCTTCATGCCCCCTGAGAAGTGTTTGGAATGGCCCCTAGTCCTGTCTAACGCCCATTATACTATCATTGATGCCCTCCTGTATACCCCTGAGTCGTGCATGGTGCCCATTTTACTATCACTGATGCCCTCTGAACCCCCTGTGAGTCCCCCTTTATTTTGTGTGATGCTTTCAGGTGTCTCTTCTCCCTCTTCCTCCGGGAGCTGGCATTGGTTTGTTTGCTTTCCTTTAGCTTTCCACCTCGCTGATCACAGGGATGACTTTTGCTTTCTCTATGTCAGGACACTTTCACTTTAATGAAAAAAAGAGTGCTAGCTCCAGTGGTTGTAATGCAAATGTGTAGAGTAAGGATTCTGGAGGATCCATCCCAACAAAGGCACATACTCTGGTTCAAAGTAAATGAGGCGACACGTCTGAGGCTCTGTGTGTGTGAATGGTGGGCCGCGGGGGGCCGCCCCGGCCTGTGGTCTGTAAACAGGACATGGCGACTATGTCTACTATGTGTATGAACTCAGTCTGCTATATTCTATGCATGTGCGGTTACTGCTTCATGTGTATGATCCTGTATATAATGCAGAGAACTGTCCATTAACTATTTATATAATAATGTAACATTTATGTAAATATCATGGAGATATTTAAGTAACATATTAATATATATGTAAATAATGATTAGAACTCATAAATATATAGAACCTGTTTATGGATTATCTTATATCTACTAAGAAATAATTTCTCTTTCTATGTAGCATCTATCTCTCTATCTATCCATCCATCCATCTATCTAAATATCAATTTAGAATGGATAGATAGAAAGAAACAGATTAGATAGATAGATAGATAGATAGATAGATAGATAGATAGATAGATAGATAGATATGAGATAGATGGAGAGATAGATAGATAGATAGATAGATGGATAGATAGATATGAGATAGATAGATAGATAGATAGATATGATATGAGATAGATAGATATGAGATAGATAGATGGATAGATAAATGGATAGATATGAGATAGATAGATATTAGATAGATAAATAGATAGGAGATAGATAGATGGATAGATAAATGGATAGATATGACATAGATATATAGATAGATAGATAGATAGATAGATAGATAGATAGATAGATACATAGATAGGAGATAGATGGATAATGGCCTCAGCTTGTCGGTCAGGTATGTGGTGACCTGAGATGTGACCGTGCACATTACTGGAGTCACACTGACCTGCAGTCACTGTCCTCTTGAGAACTGACAGGGACCTGAGTGCTTATTGCCTTCAGATGCCGCGGATATAAAAGTCGCGCTGCGCACATCTGTAAATTCATGAAGGGCTGCAGATCGTGTCTGCACTGGATGGACTCTGTGTCTATGTGCGATCTCCTGCTACATGCAGAACAATGCATTTTGCATCTTCAGATTTGCTTTGTTGTCATTTGATTTTAATATTTTATAATTTTTTATAGTATTCATATGACATTAAGATTTTTGTGTGTTAATGTTGTTGCAGAATTTTTACGTTTTTAGAAATTGTAATGGAATTTCGGTGCAGATGTTGAGGATCCTGTGTATAGAACACTGAGACGTTGATACATTGTATAAATTTCCTCCATAGACTTCACATCTTTGTTACATTCAATGAACTGTTAATTCCACAAAATAATGATAATTTATCACAAAATATAGAATTTTTTTTCGCTTTTTGTTAGAAAAATTGGATATTATTGAATTTTCTCCTGACGCTTCCCATCAATAATACATGATATAAGAATATTCACGTCTGATGAAGCCTTCGAGGTGGAATGTGTTGTGCGGCGTTACCGCATCAGGGGGGGGGGGGTTATGGTCGGGATGATTGGGATTTGTATCGGCTGGAATTGATATGTTCCTCTTGTGGTTATTGATCAATGTTTCTTCTAAGTAATCGCTGGTTATTTGTTACATTGTGTCTGCTGGGTGAGGGGGAAATGTTGTGGAATGTTGAGGTTTTACGTTTTTCATTGTTATTTTGTTTAAATTTTTGTTTTTTTTTAACTATCTTTTTGTTTACTTGAAAATTAAAAAAAAAATAAGAAAATTGCAGAAGTTTTGCGGTTGCCTTGTGGTTGCACCCTTGTGACAGTTCAGCCCTGAAGGGGTTAAGGCACTTGCGGTTTCGCTCTCAGACCTCCATGGTAAGGGAACAATTTAACCCATTAGCCTCGGGGCCTTTTAGGCTGGAAAGTGTTTTTTAAACACTTCTAAATGTCTATGAGTCCCCCCCTCACTCATTTCCTAATGTAACGTGACATTACTGTAATTACACAGATCATTAGATTTTCAATGGGTGGCAGTCGTACATCTATCAGGGCTAATAGAGCAGGTGCCCCATGGCCGACCTGGCACCAGGAAATCAGGTGGCATCCTCATATGTCATAGGGCAGAGCTAAACACGGAAACAGGAGATTAAAAACATATAATGACAATCCCCTAGAAGACTCCCCCCATCACCAGAACCAGGGGGGCACAGTGCAGGGTGGGCACCAGGCCTCCAGGGCCAGTCTATGGTCCGTGCCCGTGTGAATATTAATATCTTTCATTCTACATGTGCCCATTGTTCTCCAGCTGTTCCAGATTCTGCTTCCATCAGCTTCATAGATATATCTATAGGTGCGATATATGCTCTATATGTCAGTATATTTTAATACTTCTTGTTTATTTATGTTCATAGATATATTGATTTATTTATCTACTAATTAGTATTGGACTCTGTGTATAACCTACTATACTATATTATACTTATTTCCATACAATGGATTATGCACAAGCCGGCTGTACAGGTGCCGGTTATCGGATCTTGTATTATCCTCGCAGTTGTATCTCATTCGTCCTCTGAATTCTTTAGAATCAAATTTGGTGAATGTCTACAATTTCAAGGTCTGGGTCAATGGTCTGGACCCATATTGTTCAAATTCATGATTTTTGCTGGAAAATTAGTAAAGGATACATTTAGAATTAGGATTTTTTTTCAACTTTTTTTTTTCCCGTACTGGAAATGTTTCATATACACGAATAATTTGCTGAAAAATTCCAAAATCCATCTACCAAAATATTTTGATTAATTTGTGGCGTCGTTAGTAAAACCGCTAGGTAATTGGTGATTTTAGGTCAGGTCCTGGAGGGGAATCTATAGTACGTGATCCAGTTTTATGTAAGATTTTGTACAAAATTTCTTGTGGAATGTATAGAGGAATTCAATGAGGTTGATTGAAAAACAAAAACGAAAATTAAAGGACTATTTAGATATAAAGCACAGGGCAGAGCATCCAGACGGCTTTGTACGAAGAGTGCATGATCAGAGGGGTATAAAGTTTTTAGGGGTAATAACTGAGCTAAGCCCCAAGCCCCCCCCCCAACTTCTGTTCTCAAACAAAAGAAGTATGTAGACTGTGAAAATGTTAGATTGTACTTTGTCAGCCGGTTGCAGAAGGACATGACAGCTGTGAGTCTTTATCTGGCCCGGCAGCCCTCTCCCCATAGCTCACATTCACAGGGGCTTTTCCCCCCGCAGCTGCCTGCGAGTTATGTGGAAGTTACATTAATGGTCGTTCAGGATGAGACAGCCCGGATTTATCAAACGTCGTCTTGTAGGAGCAGATTCAGAGGAAAGACAGAGACAGAACATAAAGGAGATGTTCCTGCACTGAGACCCCCCTACTCTTATGTCATCGCATGTTAGAACTCTGCAAAATCTGCTTCACTAGTTTTACATTTATGATGGATAAAATGGTAAAGATCTATCTTATGTGTTCAGGTCGGTTAGTGCGATGCTTTTACATCTAATGCGCAAAAATAGATGGGAACGCTTTAGTTGTATGAGGCTTTAAAAACAAGAAAATATCAGAGAAGCAACAAAAACACACAAAGCAACACAAGACACCAAATATACAACACATGTATATTGTACATGCAAAACAATGGAACAAAAAGTACATAAGAAAATAGCACAAATACACGTAAGTGTGGAAAGCAACATAGAAAAACACTGAAAAACATAGAAAGAGAAAAAGGGACCAATGCAGCACATGAATAGACAATGCCAGACACATACATGGATAGAAAACGTCACAGATACATGTGAAGTCAAGACAATATGTGAGAAACAACATAGAAAGACACAATGTATAAGTGCAAATCACATATAGAACAATATTTACAAGTAAAAACTGTTCAACACAGCAATGCAAAACACACAAAAGAAACAATCAAGACACATATACAAAACAACCTAAAATCAAGACCTAGAATCAACATAAAAACACACAAAACGTGTATCCGTACAAAACCATGGAACAGAAAGACACAAACAAAACAAAGTAACACATACATTAAAATTAGCAAAAGCAACATATAACAAACATAACACACATACAAAGTAATACAACATACATGCGGCACAAACAAAACCCACAGGAAAAGTCAAATGTCAGGAGGTCGGACATTGAATGCTGACATCCAGTCCAATAGAAGAGAATGTGGTGTAGCGGGGAGAGTATGTGTGTGTATGTATATGTGCTCAGGGCACTATGGGTAATTTTTCAAATGGGATATACAGGCCTCATGTAACTGATCGCTGATTGAATTTTAGTTTTTTTAATAAAACCCAACACTCCTGGTATACTATGTTTTCCATGGCGGCTCGATTCTTGTATATAGGAGTGGCAGGGTTCTGTATCTATATGGTGCAGTTATCTAATATACAGGCCACACAGATCTTTACAATGGCGGCTTGCTTCTTTGTAAAGGGAGCAAAGTGTTAATTCTGTATATAGGGCACAGCTTCTGATACACAGAAAGCGCATTCTGTATATAGAGGGCACAGTTATGTAAAGATAGACGTGCAATGAATCCTTACATGGGTGTATGCTTCTTGTCTATATGGGGCACGCGTCCTGTATATAATAAATAAGGCAACAATATCGTAGATACGGGGGCAGATGTTCCATGGAGGTTTTGATTCAATTGTATATAGGTGAAAGCGTAATCCATGTAATATCAGAAGGCACAAATTTTCTTAATAGGGGGCATGTACATAGGGGGTTGACTTCCATTGTATATAGGTGGCAAGCAATCCTGTATATAAGTGGCACAGTTCTTTAAGATAGGGCCCACAGTTCTGTACATAAGGGGGCTAGCTATTCTTGTACACCAAGGGAAGGGAACAGTCATAAAACACTCGGCCTCGACTTATATTCTTTAAGTAAGCACTGTTTTTACTAATCACATACTCCGGATGCGCAGTATGAACGCCCCCGGGTCTCATCTGACGGGTTTACCGTGATTTAATTCCTTAGACGTCCTGCATACCCTGTATTATCTGTCCCGTGTCTAATTCCACAAAAGAGTCCAAAGTTCATCAGACAGTTCTCCCGGATCTTCCTCTCCTAAACATCTTCAGATCAAGACAGCCGCAAGCGTCCCAGTGTCGTCAATTAAATGTGAATGGAATCACCTGTGTGTTCCCATTTCTTCAGACAACACATTCCAGCGCAAACCAAGTAACAAAATTATCAATGCGTAATTACGCTGCATATTCATGGCCGCAGGCGTAATAGCCCCCATATGAGCTGGAAAATGCTGTTCCGGGGTAATCAACCCCTCCATGCGCCCACCTTTCCAGACTTCTCTGTCAGGACACCACAAGACGCCAGCCCGGAAAACACCCACAAACCACAACAGTGATCGGTCAGAGGGAAACTCCCGGACCCATAGACATCAGTACCGAGAGTAAAGACTCAATCACTCTGCTGACAGGATATTACCAGGGGGTCAAAAGAGCAGATTTAAAAAAAAAGTGTTTCTGAAATTGTATATCTCCGGATGGCAGAGCAAATAGTACGATGCACCCCAAACATACACTGATGTAACCTGTAGTGCGTCAGTGGGTGCCCCAACATCTCCCCATAGATCTGATTGAGGGTTATATCCTTTATAGGTAATTCATGCCCCCTGCAGTTCTAAAGGGTCAATGAAGACTTGGGGTTTTCTCTAACACCAAAGAATAACCAAATTTACAAAGGCAGAACTAAAAGTGGAGGGCCCCATTACAATAATGGGGCATCAGGAGCTATACGTTAACTCCTCCGAGAAAATCAGTAAAAACCCGCAGTAACATCACACAATAACAGAGCTGATACATTGTAACAGAGCTCCACAGCACATATTAAACCACTAATAATCCAGCATTCGGCAAGAATCAATGGAAATTCCTCAGCTGATCAATTCAACCAGAGCTAAAAACGCAAAGTCATTACGTAATAAGAGGTAAATAACGTGATTAGTTGCAGCATAAATCGTCCCAATAATCCGCATATAGAGCTCGCAATCAATGTTTGCTTGAGTGAGAGAGGGTCCAATAATACCATACAATACACATTAGATAACAGTGAATGGGTGTGGACCCTTGCATGACTTCTCTTAACCACCACCCTGACCCTCACCCTTGATGTGACCGCCACTGACTCTATAAATACACTACCCTATGTATGCACCGTCTAGAAAGGCCACAGGTGAGGACAGATAAATCATGAAGGGATCCCCCAAGTTCGCACTGTTTTTTGACGTCCTGTTTTGACTCTTCTTTTTGGCTCCTGACTATGATTGATCTAGTTCTGGCTTTGTAAATGTCACTTTAAGAAGTGTCTCTATCCGATTCATTGCGCCTAACTGCGCACAACTTTTTGTCTCAAATTGTTAGAATCGCATTGTGACCAATACTGAAGGAGACTGAGAAAAGATGACAGAACGTTCAGTTTCAGGGCTTCAGATCTCTGCACATAAGTCTCAGCTTGTACAATGTAAACCGGACCACATATTTGATTAACTGCAGGGACTAAAAGTTCAGATAGAAAAAAAAAAATCAACAAAAAAAATTCTTCTCGCTGAAATGAGTCTTGCCTTTTTTATTAATAAGTTACATGAAATTGAGTCTAGATAATATTCTCAGATCTGTACAAATCGACAATACTACCCTCACAGAGCTGATCTCATAGAAAGATGAAGAAGTCGATTAACTGGAGACATTAAATTATATTTTAAACTGTTAAAAATATGATTCCATGTAAGCATAAGGAACATTTTCATCTGGGAAACCTAAAATGTATGTTTTTAGACTATGTATCAAGTTATGTTTTTATATTTTTTGAGAACTTGCAACCAGCGCCTAAGAATAGGGAATGATTTTTTGCGCCTATGTTGCTCCTTTTTTAGCAGCAAACATTTTTGTATAGACCCCTGCAAACATGGGCTGTATACAGCCGCATCACTCATGATCCGATAAAAGGCGAACAGGGACCTCAAAACCACTAAGTAGCGGAACTTTGCCTTGCGCCATAAAATGCGCCGAGATTCCGCCAGATTTTTGCGCTAAAAAACGCTCAAAAACGAGTCTCACACAGACTATTATTAATGTCCCCCCCCGTGCTCAATATATCGCGTATACGAATATAAGGGGTGTGAAGATGATACAGCAAACTAAAGCGAACTTATTCGTCATTGCTATTTATAATAATGTAAGGTAACAATAGCCCTTAATCACACCTTCTAATATCAACGCACATTGGGACAGGGCTTGATTTGCTAAATATATAATGGAGAGCCACATCATTTTTTAGTTCAGTTCCTGATTCACAACTACAATCATCTTCCTTGAATTGGTCTAAGAGACCCAAATACCATGGGGAATCCCCAGGCAGCAGCATAGCATCTCATGCTTCCCATGGCAATTGCTGAGCATAGGAAAGCCTCCGTATATGGACCACCCTATAATTTTAAAAAAAAACGGTTATCTTTTATTTAAATATTTAAAGGTGTTTTCTAGACTTTGGGGTCACTCTCCTACTTCCATTGCCTTCGTTCCATCTCGTTCCAGAGATCGTGAAATGGTGAGGTCACAACATGACCAACCGATACCAGTGATAGTGTTAGAACTGACAGGGAAGCCTCTCCCACTTCTCGTACCGTTCTAGGACTGAAATCCAGAGAACAAAGAATCAGAGTATTGTCTCATGACATAAACTAAACAGAAAAATTCACCACTGAAAATCCCTTTCAGGTGATGCACACAATGACATTTTTGTAAAGCGTTAATTTTTTGGTTCGTTTTTAAGAAGCAGTCACGATCCAAAACGCATGCTTTTTTATTACCATTTTTAATTCAGAGATGGTAAAACATGTCAAAGGCCCTGAGATCCTCAACTCTATTATCATGGAGAATCGCCGCAAAGGGTAAATAAATGGGAAAAGTTCTCCAAGCCTGTGAACTACAACTCTTTCATCCACCACAGCAGGTGAATCACACTGGTAGTAGTAGATTTGGTGAGCCAACAGGTTAATGCTAATTTTATATTGGGGGAGTTCGTAATGCACCACACCCCCCGCTCTGATACAGTATACACAATCCCCACCAAATGGGAAATCACCCTTTAAGTTTATACCTGCTCAGAATGATACTGAAACAATCTCCAAGACATTTGTATGTAACAACTCACACATAAAATCATGAGGATGACACAAGGTTGGTCGTGGCAGTCACGAACCATAAAAAAAGCTGCGCACCGGTGCGGCAGGATTTTCCCATATGCGGCTAAACAATAAAGTCGGCACTGTGGCCTTATTGGATAATTTCAAACTCTGGTCCATAAATTATCCTTGCTGTTCCAATCCGTGTATTTCTCCAGTCTTCTAATATATCAGTAAAACTTACCTCATTACATTCAAATAGGAAGTGGTTATAGTCTTTGGCTAATTATACGAAAAAATTTCCTATTAATTAACCATTACATACCAGCGCTGACTTGGCGCAGTAACATGGCCAAAAGTCAACGCAATGAGCTCACACTAGGTCCACCTCCCCAAGCACAATGCACACCCCAATTGACTGATGTCAGCAAGCTTATCAATCTCATACTCCAATTCACGAGAGGCCACTAAACAGAATGTTTTCTAGATGCATGGAGACTTCCACTACCTGTTGAAATTTAAAGTTCTCTACAAGAACATTGATTTGGGGATCGCCCCCCCAAAAAGATTCCGCTTGTGCGGATAATTGTGTCAGCCAAACCAAAAAATCACTTTCAGGATTGTTTCAATTTTAAATCCCATCCAAGTCCGCCACTCGTAACAAGTCAAATACAGAATAACCCGAACTACATGTACAAATCACAAAACACCCAAACCACTCCTAGCTGAGTTAGAGTCAACCGATAAATAAAGGGGCATAGGACCAAACCAAAGTACCGCAAAACCAGTACATCCATATAGCCAGCCAATCATATGCACAGTACATACATTACCAAAAAAAAAAAACTCACAATTGCACAGTACTCCAAAATGTCCGCCTCATATTGCACAGTACAACACAAATAATGCCACCTCATATGCAGATTACACACATAATGTGACTCATAGTGCACAGTACTGTACACACTAATACTGCAACAAAATCACAGTGACACAGTACATCCATATGCCGCCTCATAAGTTAACAAAGGTGCACACCATAATGCAAACCTCATAATATGCACAGTAACAAACACATAATACTGCCTCACATATGCACAGAATCAACATCCTAATTCCACCGACTCAGTGTCAAGTGCCCCCATCGATGTCGCCTCATCGTGCCATATACACATAATGGCGGCCAAGATTCATCGTGCAACATACAATCATAATACATCCTCATAATTGCACATTACATCCATAATACACAAACTAAATACCGCCTCATTGTACTCAGGACACACTATAGCGCCACTGAAAAAATCATTTGCACATTACACACGTGCATCAGGTCAATAGGCACAGGCAATAAATCTACCAAACAAACCGAAACATAAATTCTGTCACCTTGTCCTGGACTATTTTGATCTGTGGGATTTTACAAAATTTTTGAAACAGTTTGTTTTTCATTTTTTTTGTTCAAAATTACTATGACAATTACCGACGTGGGTTTAAAAAGAGAACTGAAGACGACAAATGTACCAGCAATTCGAAGCTCAGGTCATGCAACAAAAACTACAACTGGTAGGATTGGGTTTTTAACGATGTGGGGTATACTTGCAGAGGTGGAAAAAAAATGCTTGTAACAAAGGGGTTGTGCTAAGCAGAGGTGGGAATGAGCTACAAAGAGGGGGTGATTGCATAACTGAAAGGTGGGGCCTGAATGCAGGGTGGGGATAAAGCAAGTGGGGCAATAAATACAAGATGTGGGGTGTAACGAGGAGTGCAGGTCTGCATCCGACAGGGTGGAGTTTTACACAAGGTGGGCTGCTACAAGAGGGGTGGGGCATTCCCCGGAGAGGAGATTTTGGTGCTTGTACTAGCAGGGGTGGAGTTTTTAAACATGCGAGTTGTTAGCTCTGAGAGCCCAACGTGACGTAATATAATACCAGCCTTGTCCTGGCTTTAAAATACAGATCGGAGAGAGTGGTGACCTTACTCCAGAGTTGGGCGTGTACCAGCCGGGGCGGGGCTAGGCACAACTACTAAAAGAATAAGTTTTATAATTATAAAAAAAGTTTCCGGTTGTTACCATAACCCAAGGACCCAAACCGATTAGTGTATAGCCTCAGCGACACAAGGGAGCCATAGAAAGTACGAGGCGGCATTAGTCTCCATAGTGGGGTTTATTGTTGCAATGGCAAAACGATCGTCCAGCGCGTCATCTTTTTAGTGCGTTTCTTGATCTTGGTTCAGTAATCGGCTCTCTCGGTCCAATAATTTCCTCTGGTACACACTGACACAGCAAACAACAAGGCTGGCTGTATATTTTTAGACTTGTTAGTGACAATTTGCATGCAAATTGAAGCTTTTTAGTCCAAAAAGAACAATCTGGCGAGCACCACGGCGTCACGTTCCAGTGTGTCCCCGCTGAGAGTCTCTTCCACATAACAAGGTGCAAAACGAACTTAAGGAAAGACAAAGCCCAGGCCCGCGCAACGATCTTTCAACTCAATTAAATTACCGTCTACAAATCTGGGTTTCACATCCAGCAATAACAGCTGCAGAAAAGGCCCCGTGAGGGGATGGGATGCACTCTACAAGTACTACAAAGGATAGTGTCCTGTCTCCTATCCCACAATACATGAAGGCTGATCACTGTAGGTAGCTCCCAAACTTTGTACATTACATCCAGATACTGGACATCCATGATTGGAACCCATGCTACTGAGCTAAATGTGCTGAACTTATCGCCTATCTGCTGCTACCTACCCCTTTCAATAAGGAGCAAGGTGTCACTAAAGCTGATGGTCCCAAGCATCTCGAAATCTGTGCCAGGCCCCCGACTATAATGTAAATGGGTTATAGTACTAAGTCCTTTCAATAATGGGAAAGTAGGACACCTTATGGGCTCCCTAACCTCTTGGGACCCAGGTGTAGATCAGTAAACGCACACCTCTGTACTTCTCTAATGTTACCCCCTGATATAAAGACGCCTTGTCTGGCAGGACCCCACTATACTTCACGATAGTTACACATGATGGTGATAGTACATAGCGTGAATAGTTACAGGCGACTGTATGGATACATAAGGATGGTGTGCAGACACAGCAGCCATAGTGAATCAAAAACCCTCACCCCGCTCTATTCAATCGGTAAACTAAACGGAGGGAGTGATTCTACCCAATCATTCTGCTAAATTTGGTCTATCTAACTAAGACACCCACTTTACCCGTCCACCATATTTTTGTCACTAGGGGACTAGTAACAAGCACATCACAGCACTATAAACAGGATTTAAAAAAAAAAGCACAATATCAAAAAGATAAGACTTAAAAGTCTAGAAAACTAGAAACAAGACCATCACCAAAGCATAGAAAAAACACTACTATAAGATTTTAAGCAAGCCCATCCTCTTGGTACAAGATGAAATTTCCACAGAGAGATAATTATAATCTATAGGGCACTGCCTGGGGATCAGCACACAACCACAATTCCCTAATCACGTATTTCTCTATGGTCTTTGCATTAAATAGAGAATGTTACCAGTTTAGAAATGAAAGTTTACTAGTTCCTTTCTAGGTAATAACCCCTCAAATTATAATATATGTTCATTGTTGGCTTTTTTCCTCCGCCTTTAGCTGTAATGATAAAACCACATATAACCAAGGTCTAAGTTTTTCCACAATAGAAAACACTTTGGGGGTCATTTACACTACGGGCCCTTCGCTTTTTTCTCCCGACTTTTTACCCGACGATATTTCCGTTTGCGCCGGCTTGTACAATGAATTGCCAACCGGTTTTTTGGCGCACAGCAGATCGGATGTGGCGCATCGGGGGCCGGCAATGGGCCGCGCGACAGAAATCGGAAGGATCGTGGCGAACGAAACACCTACGTATTCGGAAAACCCGCCGCATTTAAAACCGAAAATGTGTCGCTTGGGAAACGCTCAAACCTTCACCTAGATCATGGGATGGTGCATTTCAAACGGGGGCGTAAGATTATTTACCTGCGCTGCAGCTACCACTGGTGGACGGCGGAGGAACTACCATCTAATCCCATCCGGAACCGGAACCCTGACTCCTGTGCAGACGCGAGACGCGCAACTGGAATCGCAGAAGGGCCGGGTAGATAAATTATGCACCCTGGTTGGTGTTGTAGTTTTTCCATATTACTTTCTAGGGAGGGCAGTTCCTGGCATCTGTGGTGTTTACTGTGTGAATGAGGGCTAACGATTTCTGTAGCCAGATATCCCTGTGAGTGCATTATATTAAATGAGTATCTGAGAAGCAACCACCAAAATACAAACAATCGACAACAGGAGGCCGGCTGGACAAAAATGGCGCATGTGTCGCTGCTCACAACGCTGCTCTCCTCCGCCTGGTTAAATCGATATACCCACAGAGACTTGTATGGTATTGAACAGCACAGGTACAGAAGACCCCTCGTCCTCCGGTACAAGGTGGTAAATCTCCCCATCCCGCAACCAAAAAACCCTGCCATCTCAGCTTTTTATAAAGCAGTAAAAGGGACTGAATCCATAAATAGAAGACATACAATTTTTCTTCCCCTCTAACTGGATCCATATAATTCCCAAACATTGGAAAAGAGAACTGGGGACAATGGGTTACCCCAGCCCATGTGGTTCCCCCATATGTCCTTGTTGGTGGGCAATAAGTGGAGTAGCCCCCACTTACAGGGGTGTAAGTAACATGGGATTCCACATTCCGATAATGGGCCGCTTTCTATATAGCACCCACTGCATAATAGCGAGGGGTCCTGCTAATCGTGGGTTTTATCTTTCGATGACCTCGTTAGTCAATTGACATTACCATTCATTACAATTCCCTACATGTGGAGATGGAGAGGCCTCGCGCCGCTGGATTCACGCAGACACACTTGAATCAGAGATGTACTGTTCTGCAACTGGATGCTTATCTCCTTCTACTGCAATACTGCCGGACGTGCCTGTCACCCAACCGCTGTGTGGCCAGGTAAAGTGTAGCGATAAACGCGGGTACTAGGAGGTGACAAGACATGAATGCCATGCCTACATGGAAGTAAGAGGACACCTAAATCTATGGGGACACTCAGATAACGGCCGATGGGAGCACTAATGAGTTCGTCATTTTTAGGGGGACCTTCCCAATTCTTTACACTAGCATTGGGCGTCCTGGGATGTCACTAGTTATGAGGGACGTGGACATAATATGGTCTATCAAGGTAAATGGCCATACCCAGTAACAAGAGAGCACCTTGTGCATTTAACCAGAGCTAATTATGGGGACTCTTGATGTCTTTCATAGTATTTTGGGTTCATTGTGTATGTCACCTTGTGTATGGGGGTGCAATTGTCTTTTAAGTTATGGGGCAACTGCCACCTTTAATTATTAAAAAAAAGAAAAAAGAAATGGACACACTGTTGTCTATAAAAGGATTATGGGTGGCAACTGTGTCTTTCAGAATTTTTGGATTCATTGTGGATAAAAGCCACTGTTATGTCGGAGACTGTGTCTTAATGCACATATTTTAATGGTCAAAGAAGAGTATGTTTTTAGATAGTCTAGACCACTTTTAAAATGGGCGGACGATAGAACTTAATTCATCTCATTTAACAGTTGTTGCTTAGTAAAGCACACAGGAGGTCCTTGTGACACCGGTAAAATTTAACTTTTCCTTCGATATTCCTTAAAGAGTCACAATATAACATATATATGACTTTTACATCAAGCAACGCATTAAAGAATATGGCGGATGTGGAGGAAATCTCATTATAATATTTGGTATGCTGTGTATCACTAGCTGGTGAGAGCATGTGACTCGCTAAGGATGGTGCCTCCTATAAACCACGCTACTATCGGTGATGGACCAGTTGTGAAGTGATCGCTGAAGCACATGTAATACCTTTTCTCGGTTGTGTGCCAAACTGTCTCTATAGGATATTACCTATTCACCTCTGGGACTATATATTTACAACACCCAAACAATAGCATACTTGTATTTAAGCTAATCACACCATCCACACAACCCATTCATAACATTGATAGTCTTTTGCACTATTTACTAGCGACTATGGTCTCTACAAAGATGCGACCCTACAAAGTCCTAATAAGTCTCCAAATGAATCGCCATCAATTAAAATTAGCTCAGCAAGCCCCGCCCCTACAATGTTTCGCCATTGACATGCGTCCTCAGGGGTACGGGCTGAAAAATTTTGTATTATCTTTTATGGCTGTTCTTTGCAATAATTCTTCTAATTAGTTTAATGTGGACACGACTGCAACTCGTCGGTCTGGATTTATAAACCAGCTGCCTGTTTTCTCACACGTAGTTGCACAAATATATCACCACACTAGCTTTGTACAATTTTATAGAGGGTTTTGGCATTCTGTGTTGGGGTAAGCTAATGCTTTGTGCAACCTCATCCAACACAAACACCTGCACCAAAAAGGAACGTTCGGAAAAGCCGATTAACGCGCGTGCACTCACTTTATGTTTGAAGTCGACATAAATTGCACGCGCACAGTCCTCAATTAAACTAGAGTGCACCTATAACAACCTGGTGCTCTCAAAATTCGTTGTGCTCGTGCAGGGTGCCCAGATTTGTAGAACCAGGGTCTGGACTCATAGTGCCTAACTGCGCATCAAAGCTAGTTCTTATACAGCCAAGGCCGGAGCAAGGCAGCAAGACACACGACACCATAGTAACATAACCTCGCTCCACCAAATAAAAAACCACCCGCAGAGCTGACATGTGACGCAGTCTGTAAAAACAGGGCGGCTCACTAATGAAATATTAACAACATTATTGTTTTAAACGAGTCTCAGAGCACAATACTTTAAATTTTATAGTTCACAAGTCGAAGACACAAACACAAAGGCGAAAGAGAGAATCTGAGGACGGAGCCGATAGTTGAGCGCGTGTACAGGACGCTGGAGACAATCCCCTCCCATTACTACATACATCAACGTATTTATTTTCAGAACAGGCCGCTTATTTATTTTCTCTATTTTTCTTTCCATTTTTTGTCCTATATTTTGAATTTCTAGGAAAACAGAAGTAAAGAAAAGGAGTGACGCTTCAATCACTGTTAGGGACAATCACGGGGGTTTTTCTTTATGTAGTTTTTATTTTTTTTCAATATAATTGAAAGTATTTAGCGCTTTTCATATCGCAAACAAAAAAACTAAAACACGTGTAACTACTCGATCTCAGTACAAGAGGTTCCCACAACGTAGTTTTTTATATTATAAATGCAATAATTTGTTCGTGTGGTTTCGATATTTTTAATTTTGAAAAAACTCCTAAAATTTTTTACATACAATATCACAATGTTAGAGCATTGGCCCTTTAGACAATATTTCAACCCCTTAACTCTGACCTCACCTACTGAGAAGATAAGTAGCTGCCAGATATTCTAGAGGCCGCTTATCTCTGGAGCGGTAGTGTGCCAGGCCTGTGTGCACACTGCTGCCCTATACATGACGCCATCTGTTCGGTTGCTGTATATCCTCCCCATTCCTACACTTCAATTCACTGACATGTGACATGGATTTGATAACAACATTGACGCCCGACGCGAGAAAACATAGAAATTAAGAGCAGCGGCGACATTGGGCGGAATATGATGATATCCTGCCTTTCTAGAATGACAAGCTCGATACAACTTCCTCGTCTGAGCCCAGAACTGAATCTATGATGATGGAGTGATGGTATTTCATAGACTTATCTTGACATTTCTGCAATAGGCACAAAAAATGGCTCTTCAAAAACTCTAAATCCAAAAATAGTAGCAAAATTCAATAAATAATGTGATTAATAAGAATAAAGTTGAATAGGAGAGGTCAGCTCCGCAGGGCAGGTCATTCGTGTTGATGCTACTGGACCCTTACTGGTGACGTTGGTCGTGCACCGATACAATGTATCGCCTTAACCCGTGCACCTGATACAATGTATCGCTTCTATACAGGAGCTCGCGCTTTTAGTATTTCCTATAAGCGCTTATAATTAGTGAATGAAACCTGACACACACTCCCTTTAAAACCTGCCCAGGAGCGTGTGGCTCAGATATCCGCGCTTATAGGCTGTAAATAAACCGCCCCTAATTTTACGGCCTGTGCAATCCTCCCGTCGCAGCAGCCCCCCCCAGGCAGTCTATTTTTATTATTCACACAGACCTATTAAGGCACAAGTTGTAAACTTAACGCATCCTCATCCACAATGCCCTTAAATTCACGGTCTCCATGTCAAAACAGCGACAAATCCACAGCTATAAAGTTTTATAACATGACAGATACCAGCACGCTCCACTCGAGCAGTGATTATATTATACACACCGTATATGGAGAGACCATAGAAACACAGAGAAAGATGCTGCACTATGTACAATGAGCTCCATAGACAATTAAACATCTGATTGTCCACGGAAATACAATGAGATATTAATGAGTCACAATCCATAAGAGTATACAGTCAAATGTTACAGTCACAGTCTGTAGATATATGATAATGATTTTATAGTCACAGTCTGTAGATTATAATAAGAGATGTTATAGTCACAGTCTGTAGATATATAATAAGAGATGTTACAGTCACAGTCTGTAGATATATAATAAGAGATGTTACAGGTCACAGTCTGTGGAAATATAATAGAGAGTTTATAGTCACAGTCTGTGGATATATAATAGAGATGTTATATTCACAGTCTGTGGATATAATAAGAGAGTTATAGTCACAGTCGTAGATATATATAAGAGATTTACAGTCACAGCTGTAGATATATAAAGAATAGATGTTATAGTCACAGTCTGTAGATTATAATAGATGTTACAGTCACAGTCTGTAATATATAATAAGAGATGTTACGTCCAGTCTGTATAATAAAGAGATGTTATAGTCCAGTCCTATGGATATATATAAAGATGTTATATCTACAGTCTGTAGATATAATAAGAGGATGTTACATTCACAGTCTGTAGATATATATAGAGATGTTACAGTCACAGTCTGTAGATATATAATAAGATATGTTATAGTCAAGTCTGTGGATATATATAAGAGAGTTACAGTCACAGTCTGTGGATATATAGTAAGATATGTTTATAGTCACAAGTCTGTGGATATAATAAGAGATGTTAAGTCACAGTCTTAGATATATAATAAGAGATTGTTATAGTCACGTCTGTAGATATATAATAAGAGATGTTACAGTCACAGTCTGTAGATATATAATAAGAGATGTTATAGTCAGTCTGTGGATATATCATAAGAGATGTTATAGTCAGATTCTATGGATCTACAATGATAAGATTCAATCACAGTTCACAGAAACACAATCAGGTATCACAGGTGTAGTCCTGAAAAATACAATGAGGAAGACTCACATCCATAGACATATAATAAGTGTTTTACAAATGATCCATCAAATACAATGCGATGCTACAATCACAATTTTATGATTACACATGACATACAGTCATACCCATAGGAATACATATGAGAATACCCTACACTGCTGTCCAGATATGTCTGTGTCCAGGTCACATTATTCTCTATGACATCATCAATCTAGTCTCTATGACCAGCACATCTATCCCGCCCGTCACATCTAGTCTCTATGACTGGCACATCTGTCCTGCTCGGGTCACATCTAGTCTCTAGACCGTCACAATCGTCTCTGCCCGGGTTCACATCTAGTCTCTATGACCGTCAATCGTCTCTGCCCGGATCACATCTATTCTCTATGAACCGGCCATCTGTATCTGCCGCGATCACATCAAGTCCTCTATGACCGGCACATATGTCTCTGCTTGGATTCACATCTTCTCTATGACCGGCACATCTGTCTCTGCCCGGGTCACATCTATTCTCTATGACCGGCACATCTGTATCTCTGCCCGGATCCAATCAAGTCTCTATGACCGTTCACATATTTCTCTGCCCGGTCACATCTATTCTCTATGACCGCACATCTGTATCTGCCCGGAATCACATCAAGTCTCTATGAACCGCACATATTTCTCTGCCTGGATCCATCTAGTCTCTATGACCGGCACATCTATCCTGCCCGAGTCACATCTAGTCTCTATGTCCGGCACTCTGTCTCTTGCCCGGGTCACATCTAGTCTCTATGACTGGCACATCTATCCGGCCTGGATCACATCTATTCTCTATACCGGCACATCTGTCTCTGCCCGGATCACATCAAGTCTCTATGACCGCACATCTATCCCTGCCTGGATCACATCTATTCTCTATGACAGCACATTCGTCCCTGCCTCTGCCCGATCACATCTATTCTCTATGACCGGCACATCTGTCTCTGGCCCGGATCACATTCTTTCTCTATGACCTGGCATCATCGTGTCTCTGCCCGGATCACATCAAGTCTCTATGACCGGCACATATGTCTCTGCTTGGATCACATCTAGTCTCTATGACCGCACATTATCCCTGCCCGTGTCACATCTAGCCTCTATGAGTTGGCACATCTGTCTCTGCCCGGTATCACATCAATCTCTATGAACCGCACATCGTCTCTGCCCTGGTCACATCTAGTCTCTATGACCGGCACATCTGTCCTCTGCCCGGGTCACATCAGTCTCTATGACGACGTCACTCTATCCCTGCCCGGGTCACATCTAGTCCTCTATGACCAGCACATCCTGTCTCTGCCCGGTCACATCAAGTCTCTATGACCGGCACATTCTGTCCCTCTGCCCGGGTCACATCTAGTCTCTATAACCGGCACTCTGTCTTCCTCTGCCGGGTCACTCAATCTCTATGACCGGCACATCTTCCCTGCCCGGTCACATCTTTCTCTATCTTGACCACACATCTGTCTCTGCCCGGGTCACATCAAGTTCTCTATGACCGGCACATCTATCCCTGCCCGGGTCCACATCTAGTCTCTATGACCGCACATCTGTCTCTGCCCAGGGGCCACAATCTAGTCTCTCTGACCGTCAATCTTGTCTCTTCCCGGTCACATCTAGTCTCTATGACTGCACAATCTTGTCTCTGCCCGGGTCACATCAAGTCTCTATGACCGGCACATCTATCCCTGCCCGGGTCACATCTAGTCTCTATGACCACACATCTGTCCTCTGCCCGGGTCACATCAAGTCTCTATGACCGGCACATCTCTCTCCCTGCCCGGGTCACATCTAGTCCTCTAAGACCGGCACATCTAATCCCTGCCGGGTCCACATCAGTCTCTATGACCAGCACATCTTGCTCTGCCCGGTCACATCAAGTCTCTATGGTCCGGCACATCTAACCCTGCCGGGTCACATCTAGCCTCTATTTTGGCACAATCGTGTCTCGGCCCGGGTCCATCTAGTCTCTATGACCGCGCACATTCTACCCCCAATTCCATCGTACACTATGTTGGTAACCAATCTTTTCCATCTAAACCAGAACATTGAAAATTGAATTTTAGTTTTTTTAATAAAACCCAACACTCCTGGTATACTATGTTTTTTCAATGTTCTTGGTTTAGATGGAAAAGATTGGTTCCCACATAGTGTACGATGGAATTGGGGTAGATGTGCCGGTCATAGAGACTAGATGTGACCCGGGCAGAGACAGATGTGCCAATCATAGAGGCTAGATGTGACCCCGGCAGGGTTAGATGTGCCGGACATAGAGACTTGATGTGACCCGGGCAGAGACAGATGTGCTGGTCATAGAGACTTGATGTGACCCGGGCAGGGATAGATGTGCCGGTCTTAGAGACTAGATGTGACCCGGGCAGGGATAGATGTGCCGGTCATAGAGACTTGATGTGACCCGGGCAGAGACAGATGTGCTGGTCATAGAGACTAGATGTGACCCGGGCAGGGATAGATGTGCCGGTCATAGAGACTTGATGTGACCCGGGCAGAGACAGATGTGCCGGTCATAGAGACTAGATGTGACCCGGGCAGAGACAGATGTGCCGGTCATAGAGACTAGATGTGACCCGGGCAGAGACAGATGTGCCGGTCATAGAGTTTTCCATGGCGGCTCGATTCTTGTATATAGGAGTGGCAGGGTTCTGTATCTATATGGTGCAGTTATCTAATATACAGGCCACACAGATCTTTACAATGGCGGCTTGCTTCTTTGTAAAGGGAGCAAAGTGTTAATTCTGTATATAGGGCACAGCTTCTGATACACAGAAAGCGCATTCTGTATATAGAGGGCACAGTTATGTAAAGATAGACGTGCAATGAATCCTTACATGGGTGTATGCTTCTTGTCTATATGGGGCACGCGTCCTGTATATAATAAATAAGGCAACAATATCGTAGATACGGGGGCAGATGTTCCATGGAGGTTTTGATTCAATTGTATATAGGTGAAAGCGTAATCCATGTAATATCAGAAGGCACAAATTTTCTTAATAGGGGGCATGTACATAGGGGGTTGACTTCCATTGTATATAGGTGGCAAGCAATCCTGTATATAAGTGGCACAGTTCTTTAAGATAGGGCCCACAGTTCTGTACATAAGGGGGCTAGCTATTCTTGTACACCAAGGGAAGGGAACAGTCATAAAACACTCGGCCTCGACTTATATTCTTTAAGTAAGCACTGTTTTTACTAATCACATACTCCGGATGCGCAGTATGAACGCCCCCGGGTCTCATCTGACGGGTTTACCGTGATTTAATTCCTTAGACGTCCTGCATACCCTGTATTATCTGTCCCGTGTCTAATTCCACAAAAGAGTCCAAAGTTCATCAGACAGTTCTCCCGGATCTTCCTCTCCTAAACATCTTCAGATCAAGACAGCCGCAAGCGTCCCAGTGTCGTCAATTAAATGTGAATGGAATCACCTGTGTGTTCCCATTTCTTCAGACAACACATTCCAGCGCAAACCAAGTAACAAAATTATCAATGCGTAATTACGCTGCATATTCATGGCCGCAGGCGTAATAGCCCCCATATGAGCTGGAAAATGCTGTTCCGGGGTAATCAACCCCTCCATGCGCCCACCTTTCCAGACTTCTCTGTCAGGACACCACAAGACGCCAGCCCGGAAAACACCCACAAACCACAACAGTGATCGGTCAGAGGGAAACTCCCGGACCCATAGACATCAGTACCGAGAGTAAAGACTCAATCACTCTGCTGACAGGATATTACCAGGGGGTCAAAAGAGCAGATTTAAAAAAAAAGTGTTTCTGAAATTGTATATCTCCGGATGGCAGAGCAAATAGTACGATGCACCCCAAACATACACTGATGTAACCTGTAGTGCGTCAGTGGGTGCCCCAACATCTCCCCATAGATCTGATTGAGGGTTATATCCTTTATAGGTAATTCATGCCCCCTGCAGTTCTAAAGGGTCAATGAAGACTTGGGGTTTTCTCTAACACCAAAGAATAACCAAATTTACAAAGGCAGAACTAAAAGTGGAGGGCCCCATTACAATAATGGGGCATCAGGAGCTATACGTTAACTCCTCCGAGAAAATCAGTAAAAACCCGCAGTAACATCACACAATAACAGAGCTGATACATTGTAACAGAGCTCCACAGCACATATTAAACCACTAATAATCCAGCATTCGGCAAGAATCAATGGAAATTCCTCAGCTGATCAATTCAACCAGAGCTAAAAACGCAAAGTCATTACGTAATAAGAGGTAAATAACGTGATTAGTTGCAGCATAAATCGTCCCAATAATCCGCATATAGAGCTCGCAATCAATGTTTGCTTGAGTGAGAGAGGGTCCAATAATACCATACAATACACATTAGATAACAGTGAATGGGTGTGGACCCTTGCATGACTTCTCTTAACCACCACCCTGACCCTCACCCTTGATGTGACCGCCACTGACTCTATAAATACACTACCCTATGTATGCACCGTCTAGAAAGGCCACAGGTGAGGACAGATAAATCATGAAGGGATCCCCCAAGTTCGCACTGTTTTTTGACGTCCTGTTTTGACTCTTCTTTTTGGCTCCTGACTATGATTGATCTAGTTCTGGCTTTGTAAATGTCACTTTAAGAAGTGTCTCTATCCGATTCATTGCGCCTAACTGCGCACAACTTTTTGTCTCAAATTGTTAGAATCGCATTGTGACCAATACTGAAGGAGACTGAGAAAAGATGACAGAACGTTCAGTTTCAGGGCTTCAGATCTCTGCACATAAGTCTCAGCTTGTACAATGTAAACCGGACCACATATTTGATTAACTGCAGGGACTAAAAGTTCAGATAGAAAAAAAAAAATCAACAAAAAAAATTCTTCTCGCTGAAATGAGTCTTGCCTTTTTTATTAATAAGTTACATGAAATTGAGTCTAGATAATATTCTCAGATCTGTACAAATCGACAATACTACCCTCACAGAGCTGATCTCATAGAAAGATGAAGAAGTCGATTAACTGGAGACATTAAATTATATTTTAAACTGTTAAAAATATGATTCCATGTAAGCATAAGGAACATTTTCATCTGGGAAACCTAAAATGTATGTTTTTAGACTATGTATCAAGTTATGTTTTTATATTTTTTGAGAACTTGCAACCAGCGCCTAAGAATAGGGAATGATTTTTTGCGCCTATGTTGCTCCTTTTTTAGCAGCAAACATTTTTGTATAGACCCCTGCAAACATGGGCTGTATACAGCCGCATCACTCATGATCCGATAAAAGGCGAACAGGGACCTCAAAACCACTAAGTAGCGGAACTTTGCCTTGCGCCATAAAATGCGCCGAGATTCCGCCAGATTTTTGCGCTAAAAAACGCTCAAAAACGAGTCTCACACAGACTATTATTAATGTCCCCCCCCGTGCTCAATATATCGCGTATACGAATATAAGGGGTGTGAAGATGATACAGCAAACTAAAGCGAACTTATTCGTCATTGCTATTTATAATAATGTAAGGTAACAATAGCCCTTAATCACACCTTCTAATATCAACGCACATTGGGACAGGGCTTGATTTGCTAAATATATAATGGAGAGCCACATCATTTTTTAGTTCAGTTCCTGATTCACAACTACAATCATCTTCCTTGAATTGGTCTAAGAGACCCAAATACCATGGGGAATCCCCAGGCAGCAGCATAGCATCTCATGCTTCCCATGGCAATTGCTGAGCATAGGAAAGCCTCCGTATATGGACCACCCTATAATTTTAAAAAAAAACGGTTATCTTTTATTTAAATATTTAAAGGTGTTTTCTAGACTTTGGGGTCACTCTCCTACTTCCATTGCCTTCGTTCCATCTCGTTCCAGAGATCGTGAAATGGTGAGGTCACAACATGACCAACCGATACCAGTGATAGTGTTAGAACTGACAGGGAAGCCTCTCCCACTTCTCGTACCGTTCTAGGACTGAAATCCAGAGAACAAAGAATCAGAGTATTGTCTCATGACATAAACTAAACAGAAAAATTCACCACTGAAAATCCCTTTCAGGTGATGCACACAATGACATTTTTGTAAAGCGTTAATTTTTTGGTTCGTTTTTAAGAAGCAGTCACGATCCAAAACGCATGCTTTTTTATTACCATTTTTAATTCAGAGATGGTAAAACATGTCAAAGGCCCTGAGATCCTCAACTCTATTATCATGGAGAATCGCCGCAAAGGGTAAATAAATGGGAAAAGTTCTCCAAGCCTGTGAACTACAACTCTTTCATCCACCACAGCAGGTGAATCACACTGGTAGTAGTAGATTTGGTGAGCCAACAGGTTAATGCTAATTTTATATTGGGGGAGTTCGTAATGCACCACACCCCCCGCTCTGATACAGTATACACAATCCCCACCAAATGGGAAATCACCCTTTAAGTTTATACCTGCTCAGAATGATACTGAAACAATCTCCAAGACATTTGTATGTAACAACTCACACATAAAATCATGAGGATGACACAAGGTTGGTCGTGGCAGTCACGAACCATAAAAAAAGCTGCGCACCGGTGCGGCAGGATTTTCCCATATGCGGCTAAACAATAAAGTCGGCACTGTGGCCTTATTGGATAATTTCAAACTCTGGTCCATAAATTATCCTTGCTGTTCCAATCCGTGTATTTCTCCAGTCTTCTAATATATCAGTAAAACTTACCTCATTACATTCAAATAGGAAGTGGTTATAGTCTTTGGCTAATTATACGAAAAAATTTCCTATTAATTAACCATTACATACCAGCGCTGACTTGGCGCAGTAACATGGCCAAAAGTCAACGCAATGAGCTCACACTAGGTCCACCTCCCCAAGCACAATGCACACCCCAATTGACTGATGTCAGCAAGCTTATCAATCTCATACTCCAATTCACGAGAGGCCACTAAACAGAATGTTTTCTAGATGCATGGAGACTTCCACTACCTGTTGAAATTTAAAGTTCTCTACAAGAACATTGATTTGGGGATCGCCCCCCCAAAAAGATTCCGCTTGTGCGGATAATTGTGTCAGCCAAACCAAAAAATCACTTTCAGGATTGTTTCAATTTTAAATCCCATCCAAGTCCGCCACTCGTAACAAGTCAAATACAGAATAACCCGAACTACATGTACAAATCACAAAACACCCAAACCACTCCTAGCTGAGTTAGAGTCAACCGATAAATAAAGGGGCATAGGACCAAACCAAAGTACCGCAAAACCAGTACATCCATATAGCCAGCCAATCATATGCACAGTACATACATTACCAAAAAAAAAAAACTCACAATTGCACAGTACTCCAAAATGTCCGCCTCATATTGCACAGTACAACACAAATAATGCCACCTCATATGCAGATTACACACATAATGTGACTCATAGTGCACAGTACTGTACACACTAATACTGCAACAAAATCACAGTGACACAGTACATCCATATGCCGCCTCATAAGTTAACAAAGGTGCACACCATAATGCAAACCTCATAATATGCACAGTAACAAACACATAATACTGCCTCACATATGCACAGAATCAACATCCTAATTCCACCGACTCAGTGTCAAGTGCCCCCATCGATGTCGCCTCATCGTGCCATATACACATAATGGCGGCCAAGATTCATCGTGCAACATACAATCATAATACATCCTCATAATTGCACATTACATCCATAATACACAAACTAAATACCGCCTCATTGTACTCAGGACACACTATAGCGCCACTGAAAAAATCATTTGCACATTACACACGTGCATCAGGTCAATAGGCACAGGCAATAAATCTACCAAACAAACCGAAACATAAATTCTGTCACCTTGTCCTGGACTATTTTGATCTGTGGGATTTTACAAAATTTTTGAAACAGTTTGTTTTTCATTTTTTTTGTTCAAAATTACTATGACAATTACCGACGTGGGTTTAAAAAGAGAACTGAAGACGACAAATGTACCAGCAATTCGAAGCTCAGGTCATGCAACAAAAACTACAACTGGTAGGATTGGGTTTTTAACGATGTGGGGTATACTTGCAGAGGTGGAAAAAAAATGCTTGTAACAAAGGGGTTGTGCTAAGCAGAGGTGGGAATGAGCTACAAAGAGGGGGTGATTGCATAACTGAAAGGTGGGGCCTGAATGCAGGGTGGGGATAAAGCAAGTGGGGCAATAAATACAAGATGTGGGGTGTAACGAGGAGTGCAGGTCTGCATCCGACAGGGTGGAGTTTTACACAAGGTGGGCTGCTACAAGAGGGGTGGGGCATTCCCCGGAGAGGAGATTTTGGTGCTTGTACTAGCAGGGGTGGAGTTTTTAAACATGCGAGTTGTTAGCTCTGAGAGCCCAACGTGACGTAATATAATACCAGCCTTGTCCTGGCTTTAAAATACAGATCGGAGAGAGTGGTGACCTTACTCCAGAGTTGGGCGTGTACCAGCCGGGGCGGGGCTAGGCACAACTACTAAAAGAATAAGTTTTATAATTATAAAAAAAGTTTCCGGTTGTTACCATAACCCAAGGACCCAAACCGATTAGTGTATAGCCTCAGCGACACAAGGGAGCCATAGAAAGTACG
The DNA here is from genome assembly GCA_019512145.1 of Engystomops pustulosus. Classification (NCBI taxonomy): domain Eukaryota; kingdom Metazoa; phylum Chordata; class Amphibia; order Anura; family Leptodactylidae; genus Engystomops; species Engystomops pustulosus. The sequence continues at coordinate 11,590,067 of CM033651.1, forward strand.
AGGCGGCATTAGTCTCCATAGTGGGGTTTATTGTTGCAATGGCAAAACGATCGTCCAGCGCGTCATCTTTTTAGTGCGTTTCTTGATCTTGGTTCAGTAATCGGCTCTCTCGGTCCAATAATTTCCTCTGGTACACACTGACACAGCAAACAACAAGGCTGGCTGTATATTTTTAGACTTGTTAGTGACAATTTGCATGCAAATTGAAGCTTTTTAGTCCAAAAAGAACAATCTGGCGAGCACCACGGCGTCACGTTCCAGTGTGTCCCCGCTGAGAGTCTCTTCCACATAACAAGGTGCAAAACGAACTTAAGGAAAGACAAAGCCCAGGCCCGCGCAACGATCTTTCAACTCAATTAAATTACCGTCTACAAATCTGGGTTTCACATCCAGCAATAACAGCTGCAGAAAAGGCCCCGTGAGGGGATGGGATGCACTCTACAAGTACTACAAAGGATAGTGTCCTGTCTCCTATCCCACAATACATGAAGGCTGATCACTGTAGGTAGCTCCCAAACTTTGTACATTACATCCAGATACTGGACATCCATGATTGGAACCCATGCTACTGAGCTAAATGTGCTGAACTTATCGCCTATCTGCTGCTACCTACCCCTTTCAATAAGGAGCAAGGTGTCACTAAAGCTGATGGTCCCAAGCATCTCGAAATCTGTGCCAGGCCCCCGACTATAATGTAAATGGGTTATAGTACTAAGTCCTTTCAATAATGGGAAAGTAGGACACCTTATGGGCTCCCTAACCTCTTGGGACCCAGGTGTAGATCAGTAAACGCACACCTCTGTACTTCTCTAATGTTACCCCCTGATATAAAGACGCCTTGTCTGGCAGGACCCCACTATACTTCACGATAGTTACACATGATGGTGATAGTACATAGCGTGAATAGTTACAGGCGACTGTATGGATACATAAGGATGGTGTGCAGACACAGCAGCCATAGTGAATCAAAAACCCTCACCCCGCTCTATTCAATCGGTAAACTAAACGGAGGGAGTGATTCTACCCAATCATTCTGCTAAATTTGGTCTATCTAACTAAGACACCCACTTTACCCGTCCACCATATTTTTGTCACTAGGGGACTAGTAACAAGCACATCACAGCACTATAAACAGGATTTAAAAAAAAAAGCACAATATCAAAAAGATAAGACTTAAAAGTCTAGAAAACTAGAAACAAGACCATCACCAAAGCATAGAAAAAACACTACTATAAGATTTTAAGCAAGCCCATCCTCTTGGTACAAGATGAAATTTCCACAGAGAGATAATTATAATCTATAGGGCACTGCCTGGGGATCAGCACACAACCACAATTCCCTAATCACGTATTTCTCTATGGTCTTTGCATTAAATAGAGAATGTTACCAGTTTAGAAATGAAAGTTTACTAGTTCCTTTCTAGGTAATAACCCCTCAAATTATAATATATGTTCATTGTTGGCTTTTTTCCTCCGCCTTTAGCTGTAATGATAAAACCACATATAACCAAGGTCTAAGTTTTTCCACAATAGAAAACACTTTGGGGGTCATTTACACTACGGGCCCTTCGCTTTTTTCTCCCGACTTTTTACCCGACGATATTTCCGTTTGCGCCGGCTTGTACAATGAATTGCCAACCGGTTTTTTGGCGCACAGCAGATCGGATGTGGCGCATCGGGGGCCGGCAATGGGCCGCGCGACAGAAATCGGAAGGATCGTGGCGAACGAAACACCTACGTATTCGGAAAACCCGCCGCATTTAAAACCGAAAATGTGTCGCTTGGGAAACGCTCAAACCTTCACCTAGATCATGGGATGGTGCATTTCAAACGGGGGCGTAAGATTATTTACCTGCGCTGCAGCTACCACTGGTGGACGGCGGAGGAACTACCATCTAATCCCATCCGGAACCGGAACCCTGACTCCTGTGCAGACGCGAGACGCGCAACTGGAATCGCAGAAGGGCCGGGTAGATAAATTATGCACCCTGGTTGGTGTTGTAGTTTTTCCATATTACTTTCTAGGGAGGGCAGTTCCTGGCATCTGTGGTGTTTACTGTGTGAATGAGGGCTAACGATTTCTGTAGCCAGATATCCCTGTGAGTGCATTATATTAAATGAGTATCTGAGAAGCAACCACCAAAATACAAACAATCGACAACAGGAGGCCGGCTGGACAAAAATGGCGCATGTGTCGCTGCTCACAACGCTGCTCTCCTCCGCCTGGTTAAATCGATATACCCACAGAGACTTGTATGGTATTGAACAGCACAGGTACAGAAGACCCCTCGTCCTCCGGTACAAGGTGGTAAATCTCCCCATCCCGCAACCAAAAAACCCTGCCATCTCAGCTTTTTATAAAGCAGTAAAAGGGACTGAATCCATAAATAGAAGACATACAATTTTTCTTCCCCTCTAACTGGATCCATATAATTCCCAAACATTGGAAAAGAGAACTGGGGACAATGGGTTACCCCAGCCCATGTGGTTCCCCCATATGTCCTTGTTGGTGGGCAATAAGTGGAGTAGCCCCCACTTACAGGGGTGTAAGTAACATGGGATTCCACATTCCGATAATGGGCCGCTTTCTATATAGCACCCACTGCATAATAGCGAGGGGTCCTGCTAATCGTGGGTTTTATCTTTCGATGACCTCGTTAGTCAATTGACATTACCATTCATTACAATTCCCTACATGTGGAGATGGAGAGGCCTCGCGCCGCTGGATTCACGCAGACACACTTGAATCAGAGATGTACTGTTCTGCAACTGGATGCTTATCTCCTTCTACTGCAATACTGCCGGACGTGCCTGTCACCCAACCGCTGTGTGGCCAGGTAAAGTGTAGCGATAAACGCGGGTACTAGGAGGTGACAAGACATGAATGCCATGCCTACATGGAAGTAAGAGGACACCTAAATCTATGGGGACACTCAGATAACGGCCGATGGGAGCACTAATGAGTTCGTCATTTTTAGGGGGACCTTCCCAATTCTTTACACTAGCATTGGGCGTCCTGGGATGTCACTAGTTATGAGGGACGTGGACATAATATGGTCTATCAAGGTAAATGGCCATACCCAGTAACAAGAGAGCACCTTGTGCATTTAACCAGAGCTAATTATGGGGACTCTTGATGTCTTTCATAGTATTTTGGGTTCATTGTGTATGTCACCTTGTGTATGGGGGTGCAATTGTCTTTTAAGTTATGGGGCAACTGCCACCTTTAATTATTAAAAAAAAGAAAAAAGAAATGGACACACTGTTGTCTATAAAAGGATTATGGGTGGCAACTGTGTCTTTCAGAATTTTTGGATTCATTGTGGATAAAAGCCACTGTTATGTCGGAGACTGTGTCTTAATGCACATATTTTAATGGTCAAAGAAGAGTATGTTTTTAGATAGTCTAGACCACTTTTAAAATGGGCGGACGATAGAACTTAATTCATCTCATTTAACAGTTGTTGCTTAAGTAAGCACACAGTAGGTACCTTGTGACACCGGTAAAATTTAACTTTTACCTTCGATATTCCTTAAAAGATCACAATATAACATATATATGACAATTGACATCAAGACGCATTAAAAGAATATGGCGGATGTGGAGGAAATCTCATTTAATATTTGGTAATGCTGAGTACGAACTATGCTGGTTGAGCAGACATGTGACTCGCTAAGGATGGGTGCCTACTATATAAAGCCCGATACTAGCGGGATGGACAGTTGTGAAGTGATCGCTGAAGCACATTTGATATACCTTTCTGCGGTGGTGTGTAGCCAAACTGGTCTCTATAGGATATACCTATTCACCTCTGGGGACTAGTATAATTTACAACACCACAAACAATAGCATACTTGTATTTAAGCTAATCACACCATCCACACACCCATTCATAAACAATTGATAGTCGTTGCACTATTACTAGCCTAATGGTCTCTACAAAGCAATGCGACCCTACGAAAAAGTCCTAAATAAGTCTCACAAACTGAATCGCCATCAAAATTAACATTAGCTCAGGCAGCCCCGAACCCCCGACAATGTTTCGCCATTGACATGCGTCCTCAGAGGGGTAATAAAGGCTGAAAAATTTTGTATTTCTTTTATGGGGCTAGTTCTGTGTGTCGAAAATTTCGTAATTATTAAATGTGGACACGACTGCAACTCGTCGTCCCTGGATTTATCAAACCAGGCTGCCTGTTTTCCACACGTAGTTGCACAAATATATCACAAACTAGCTGTACAAGTATTTATATGAGAGGTTTTGGCATATCTGTGTTGGGGCTAAGCTAAAGCTTCTTTGTGCACCCTCACATCCAACACAAACCCTGCACCAAAAAGGAACTTCGGAAAAGCCGATTAACGCGCGTGCACCACATTTATGTTTGAAAGTCGACATAAAAATTGCAGCGCACAGCCGTAATTTAAACTAAGTGCACCTAAAAACCTGGTTGCTCTCCAAAAGTTCTTGGCGCGTGCAGGGTGCGCCAGATTATGAGAACCAGGTCTGCACCTTCTTGCCTAACTGCGATCAAACTAAGGTTCTTATACAGCCAAGGCCGGAGCAAAGGCAGCAATACACATCGACACCATATAACAAATAAACCTCGCCACCAAAAATAAAAAAATCCCCCGCAGACTGACTGTGACGGCAGCTGTAAAAAACAGGGCGGCTCACGTAATGAAATATTAACAACATTATTGTTTAACGAGTCTCAGAGCAAATAACTTTAAAAGTTTTATAGTTCAACAGCGTAAACACAAACACAAAGGCGAAAGAGAGAATGCTGAGGACGAGCCGAGAGTTGAGCCGTGTTGCAGGACGCTGGGAACAATCCCCTCCCACTTCTACATACATCAAAACGTCATTGTGTTCACGAACCGACGGCCGCTTATTTAGTTTTCATCTATTTTTCCCTTTTCTCATTTTTTTGTCCTTCATTTTGATTTCTAGGAAAACCCGAATATAACGAAAAGGAATGACGCTATTCAAATCAACTGTTGGGGACAATCACGGGTTTTTCTTATATGTAGAATTTTTTATTTTTTTCAATATCAATTAAAGTATTTAAGCGTCTTTTCAATCGCATAATCAACAAACAACTTTTAAAACACGTACTACTCGGATCCAGTACAAGAGGTTCCCACAACACGTGTTTTTCTATATTAATAAATGCATAGATTGTAAATCGTAAAGTGGTTTCGATATTTTTTAATTTTGAAAACTCCTAAAAATTTTTACATACAATATCACAAACGTGTTATAGAAAAAGCTTGGCCCTTTAGACATATTTCAACCCCTTAACCTGCCTCATCCTACTGATAAGATAAGATACTGCCAGATATCTAGAGGCCACTTAAATCTCTGGAGCGGTAGTGTGCCAGGCCTGTGGTGCACACTGTAGCGCCTATCCATGACGCCATCTGTTTCGGTTGCTGTATATCCTCCCCATTCCTACAACTTCATTCACTGACATTGACAGGATTTGATAACAACTTGACCCCGACGCGCGAGAAAACTAATGGAAACAGGAGGGAGGTGTAATAGAAAAGCAGCAGGCGACAATTGTGGCGAATATGATGATATCCTGCCTTTCTACGAACTGACAGAGCTCGATACACTTCCTGTCTGAGCCCCATAACTGAATCTATGATGATGGAGTTGATGGGATTCATAATCTTATCGTTGACATATTCTCAATAGGCCAAAAATGGCTCTTAAAAATCTCTAGAATCCAAAATAGTAGACAAAAATTCAATAAATCAATGTGATTATAAAGAATAAATTGAATAGGAGAGGTCGCTCCCAGGGCAGGTCATTCGTGTATGATGACCTGGACCCTTACTGGTGACGTTGGTCGTGGCACCTGATACATGTACGCCTTAAATCAAAAACCGTGCCCCTGATACAATGTATCGCTTCTATATCAGGAGCTCGCCGCTTTTATATTTCTATAATGCGCTTAAATTAGTGAATGAAACCTGACACACACTCCCTTTAAACCTGCCCAGAGCGTGTGCGTCAGATACCGTCCCTCGCTTATATGGCTGAACTAAACCCCCCTAATTTTACGGCCTGTGCAACCCCCGTCGCAGTTCATGCCCCCCCCAGGCCGTCTATTTTTATTATTCACACTAGACCTATTAGGCACAAGTTGTAAACTTAACCATCCTCATCCACAATGCCCTTAAATTCACGTCTCCATGTCCAATCAAGCGACAAATCCACAGCTATAAAGTTTTATAACTACAGATACCGCACCTCCACTCGAGCAAGTGATTATATTATACAACGTATATGGAAGACCATAGAAACAACAGAAGAAAGATGCTGCACTATGTAACACTGAGCTCCATAGAACATTAAACATCGATGTCCACGGAATACAAGGATATATAGTCACAATCCATAAGAGTATACAAGTAAATGTTTACAGTCACAGTCTGTAGATATATGATAATGATGTTTATAGTCACAGTCTGTAGATGATAATAGAGAGATGTTTAGTCACAGTCTGTAGATATAATAATGAAGAGATTTACAGTCACAGTCCCTGTAGATATATTAGATGATGTTTACAGAGTCAGCAGTCTGGAAAATAATAGAGAGTTTATAGTCACAGTCTGTGGATATATAATAGAGATGTTATATGTCAACAGTCTGTGGTATATAATAAGAGAGTTATAGTCACATCTGTAGATATATAATGAGATGTTACAGTCAAGCTGTAGATATATAAACAATAATGTTATAGTCACAGTCTGTAGATATATAATAGGAATGTTACAGTCACAGTCTGTAGATATTAATAAGAGATGTTACGTCACAGTCTGTAATGTATATATAAGAGATGTTATAGTCCAGTCCTTATGGATAATAATAATAAGAGAATGGTATAGTCCACAGTCTGTAGATTATATAATGGAGGATGTTTACATTCACCGTCCTGTAGATATATCATAAGAATTTTACAAGTAAGTCTGTAGATATATATAAGATATAGTTAATAAGTCAAGTCTGTGATATATAATAAGAGATTGTTACCGTCAACAGTCTGTGGATATATAGTAAATATATTTAAGTCACACAGTCTGTGGATATAATAAGAGATGTAATGTCACATGGCTTAGATATATAATAAGAGAATTTGTTATAGCACGATCTGTAGATTATAATAAGAAGATTTACAGTCACAGTCTGTAGATATATAATAAGATGATGTTATAATCAGTCTGTGGATATATCATAAGAGATGTTATAAGTCAGATTCTATGGAGCTACAATGATACAGATTCAAATCACAGTTCAACAGAAACACAATCGGTATCACAGGTGTAGTCCTGAAAAATACCAATGAGGAAGACTCACAGTCCATAGACATTAATAAGTGATTTTACAAATGATCCATCAAATACAATGCACGAATGCTTAAACAATCCCAATTTTATATTACCATGTACATACATAACCATAGCCCAATAGATGATACGAGAATACCCTTACACTGTCTGTCCGATATGTCTGTGTCCAGGTTCACATTATTCCTAATGACATCATCAATCTATGTCTCTATGACCGCACATCTATCCCTGCCCTTGGTCACATCTAGTCTCTATGACATGGCACTCTGTCCTTGGCTCGGGTCACATCTATCTCTAGCCTGTCACTCGTCTCTCTCTTGCCCGGTCACATCTAGTCTCTATGACCGTCACATCTGTCTCTCCCGGATCACACTCTATTCTCTATGAACCGCCAATCTGTATCTCCGTCGATCACATCAAGTCCTCTATGACCGCACATATGTCTCTGCTTGGATCACATCATTCCCGTATGACCGGCAACATCTTCTCTGCTCCGGGTCACATCTATTCCTCCTAGACCGGCACACCTGTATCTGCCCGGATTCCAATCAAAGTCTCTATGACCGTGCAATAGTTCTCTGCCCGGTCACATCTATCTCTATGACCGCCGGACATCTGTATCTGCCCAGGATCGGCGGTTACATCAAGTCTCTATTAACCGGCCACATAATGTCTCTCTGCCTGGGATCCCATCGAGTCTCTATGCCGGCACATCTATTCCTCGCCCGAGGTCACACTCTAGTCTCTATGTCCTGGCACCTCTGTCTCTCTGCCCGGGTCACATCTAGTCCTCTATGACTGGCACTCTATCCCGTGCCTGGATCACATCTATTCTCTATACCGGCACATTCTGTCTCTGCTCCGGTATCACATCAAGTCTCTATGACCGCACATCTATCCCTGCTGGATCACATCTATTCTCTATGACAGCAATCGTCCTGCTCTGCCCCGTATCACATCTATTCTCTATGACCGGCCCATCTGTCTCTGCCCGGATCACATTCTTTCTCTAATGACCGGCAAACATCTGTCTCTGCCGATCACATCAAGTCCTCTATGACCGGCACATATGTCTCTGCTTGGATCACAGCTAGGCTCGTATGACCGCACATCTATCCCTGCCCCGGTCACATCTATGCTCTCTATGAGTGGCACTCTGTCTCTCTGCCCGGATCACATTCAAGTCCTATGAACCGCACCCATCTGTCTCTTTGCCCGTGGTCACAGTCTAGTCTCTATGACCGGCAATCTGTCCTCTGCTCCGGTCACATCAGTCTCTATGATCTACGGCACCGTCATCCTATCCCTGGCCCGGTCAACATCTAGTCTCTATGATCCAGCACACCTGTCTCTGCCCGGTCACAATCAGTCGTCTCATGACCGCACATTTCTCTGCCCTTCTGCCCGGGTCACACTATCTCTATACCGCACTCTGTTTCTCTCTGCCGGGTCACATCAAGTCTCTATAGACCGGCACATCTCATCCCTGCCCGGTCACATCTTTCTCTATCAGACCAGCACATCTGTCTCTCGCCCGGGTCACATCAAGTTTCTCCTATGTGACCCGGGCAGAGACAGATGTGCCGGTCATAGAGACTAGATGTGACCCGGGCAGAGACAGATGTGCCGGTCATAGAGACTAGATGTGACCCGGGCAGGGATAGATGTGCCGGTCATAGAGACTTGATGTGACCCGGGCAGAGACAGATGTGCCGGTCATAGAGACTAGATGTGACCAGGGCAGAGACAGATGTGCCGGTCATAGAGACTTGATGTGATCCGGGCAGAGACAGATGTGCCAATCATAGAGGCTAGATGTGACCCGGGCAGGGATAGATGTGCCGGTCATAGAGACTAGATGTGATCCAAGCAGAGACAGATGTGCCGGTCATAGAGACTTGATGTGATCCGGGCAGAGACAGATGTGCCGGTCATAGAGAATAGATGTGATCCGGGCAGAGACAGATGTGCCGGTCATAGAGAATAGATGTGATCCGGGCAGAGACAGATGTGCTGGTCATAGAGAATAGATGTGATCCAGGCAGGGATAGATGTGCCGGTCATAGAGACTTGATGTGATCCGGGCAGAGACAGATGTGCCGGTCATAGAGAATAGATGTGATCCAGGCAGGGATAGATGTGCCAGTCATAGAGACTAGATGTGACCCGGGCAGAGACAGATGTGCCGGTCATAGAGACTAGATGTGACCCGGGCAGGGATAGATGTGCCGGTCATAGAGACTAGATGTGATCCAGGCAGAGACAGATGTGCCGGTCATAGAGACTTGATGTGATCCGGGCAGATACAGATGTGCCGGTCATAGAGAATAGATGTGACCCGGGCAGAGACAGATGTGCCGGTCATAGAGACTTGATGTGATCCGGGCAGAGACAGATGTGCCGGTCATAGAGAATAGATGTGACCCGGGCAGAGACAGATGTGCCGGTCATAGAGAATAGATGTGATCCAAGCAGAGACATATGTGCCGGTCATAGAGACTTGATGTGATCCGGGCAGATACAGATGTGCCGGTCATAGAGACTTGATGTGATCCGGGCAGAGACAGATGTGCCGGTCATAGAGACTAGATGTGATCTGGGCAGAGACAGATGTGCTGGTCATAGAGACTTGATGTGATCCGGGCAGGGACAGATGTGACGGTCATAGAGACTAGATGTGATCCGGGCAGAGACAGATGTGCTGGTCATAGAGACTAGATGTGATCTGGGCAGAGACAGATGTGCCGGTCATAGAGACTAGATGGATGATGTCATAGAGACTAATGTGACCTGGACACAGACACTATCTGGACAGCAGTGGTATATTCTATCATTGTATTCCTATGGGTTATGACTGTATCTCATTGTAATCATAAAATTGTGATTGTAGCATCTTGCATTGTATTTTGATGGATTCTGAGTGTAAAATCACTTATTATATGTCTATGGACTGTGAGTCTTCCTCATTGTATTTTTCAGGACTACACCTGTGATACCTGATTGTGTTTCTGTGAACTGTGATTGAATCTTATCATTGTAAATCCATAGAATCTGACTATAACATCTCTTATTATATATCTACAGACTGTGACTATAACATCTCTTATTATATATCCACAGACTGTGACTATAACATCTCTTATTATATTTCCACAGACTGTGACTGTAACATCTCTTATTATATATCTACAGACTGTGACTGTAACATCTCTTATTATATATCTACAGACTGTGACTATAACATCTCTTATTATATATCTACAGACTGTGACTATAACATCTCTTATTATATATCTACAGACTGTGACTATAACATCACTTATCATATATCTACAGACTGTGACTGTAACATCACTTGTTATACTCCTATGGATTGTGACTGTAACATCTCATTGTATTTCCTTGGACAATCAGATGTTTAATTGTCTATGGAGCATCTTTCTCTGTGTTTCTATGGTCTCTCTATATACGGTCTGTATAATATAATCAGTGCTCGGAGTGGAGCGCGCTGTATCTGTCATGTTATAAAACTTTATAGCTGTGGATTTGTCGCTTGTCAGCTTGCAGGCTATATACTTGAGGGGGTAGGCAGGCAGCCTATATACTTCATGGGGTTGGCTGGCTATATACTACAGGGGGCTTGCTGGCTGTATACTGGGGGACCAGTTTTTTGTGTCAAAATTAGGGGTCTCGGCTTATACTCAAGTACATACGGTAGGTGTGTGGCTATGTATGTTTATTTATTTTATATTCATTTATTTTATGTGTGTGTATTCTGAAGTATAATATGAGAAAAGGGTTAAGGAATATGGGGCCCTGATGAAAAGTTTAAATTGGGGCCCACTGGTGTTTGCTTAGGCACAAAATAAACCCTGCCCGACTGGCCTAATACAACAATAACACCTAACTATACATTTACCCGGCTGCCAGGCACACGCTCTTGGCCAGCAGAATATCAGGAGGCACTGAGTTACCTTTGCTGTGTTAACTCAGACCAGCTTTCAGCTCTTCAGGTAGTGCCTCACCTACTGCTTTTGGCTTGCAGTCTAAATCTGGCTCTAACAAGGCCTGTGACCCACACCTGTGGGCTATACAGAAACCCAGGACCGAAGGCCGGATGGAGTAGGAGTCCCACTACCAGCCTACCCCTACTCCATAATAAGCAGGCCCAGGACGGACATTACAAAAGTGTCTATGCTAGCTAGGCCAACATAGACCAAACAGACGACTACTGCTTACCACATGTCTGTTTCACCCTTGGATTACTGCAGACGAATCAAAGGCTTTTACCATGTACTTTTTACCTGCCTGTAGGACAGATAGCGGTTCTCTCACACAACACCTGTAACTTTCTCACATACCCTCCCCCTCAGTTCAGACCCACTGGGGCGAACTCCTGACATTAAACAATGCGTCCGGGATAAGGCATCCGCATTGCCCTGCAGTTTCCCGGCCCTGTGCTCCACCGTGAAACTGAAATTTTGGAGGGACAAGAACCACCTTGTGACCCTCGCATTCTTCTCCTTAGTTCTACTCATCCATGTGAGAGGAGAGTGGTCAGTTATGAGACTGAACTGTCATCCCAGCAAGTAGTACTTTAGGGACTCCAATGCCCATTTTATTGCCAGACATTCCTTTTCTACGATACTGTAATTTTTTTCTTCTGGTGAGAGTTTCCTGCTCAGGTAGGTAATGGGGTTTTCCTCTCCATTCACCTCCTGAGACAGGACAGTTCCCAGCCCTACATCCAATCAGAAGTGAGGAATCGTAGGTTGGGTGTTCCCGCCCACCTGCCTTCTCCTCACTCGATGACGTACTTGATATTGATAGGTTGAACACTCCTTCCCTCCTACTCGGTGACGCACACCCCCGATGACATCACATCACGAAGTGATAAGAATGGGACGAACCGCTAGAGCTCACTATTTCAGCCCCAATACCCCCTGAGGACGCCATGTCAATGGCGAAACATGTCGGGGGGGCTGCTTGAGCCTAATTTTAATTGATGGCGATTTATTTGGAGACTCATTTAGGACTTAGGGTCGCGCTGCAGAGACCATTAGTCCAGTAATACATGCCAACGACTATCAATGTATGAATGTTTTGTGTGGATTTAGCTTAAAATCAAGTATGCTATTGTTTGTGGTGTGTAAATATACTAGTCCCCAGAGGTGAATAGGTATATCCTATAGAGACAATTTGGCACACACCACCGCAGAAAGGTATACAGCCGCTCTCAGCGATCACTTCACAACTGTCCACCCCGATAGTATATCGGTATAGTAGCACCCCTTAGCGAGTCACACTGCTCCACCAGCCTATCGTACCAGCATACAATATCAATTGAGATTTTCCTCCACATCCGCCATATTCTTTTAATGCGTTTCTTTATGTCAAGGCTCATATATATATGATTATATTGTGATCCTTTTTAAGGAATATCGAAGTAAAAGTTAAATTTTAACGGGTCACAATGACCTCCTGTGTTGCTTCCTAAGCAACAACTGTAAATATATGAATTAAATCTACAGGTCCGACCATAAAGTGGTCCTAGGACTATCTAAAACTATCATTTTGATCAGCCCTACATCTGACGCATCTGTCTGCACAATAAACTCTTCCTTGAAGTTTGGCGTAATGAGGACGGGAGATCCAAACAACAGACTTCAATGCCTGAAAAGCACCTTCTGCTTGATCATTCCACCGCACCATGACAGTTCTTTTACCCTTCAGCAGGTCTGTCAGGGGAGCAGATACTGTGGCAAAGTTTGGTATAAACCATCTGTAGTACCCAACAATGCCCAGAAACGCGCTGACTTGTTTGGTGCTCACTGGTTGAGGCCAACCCTGGATAGCGTCCATCTTGTTGATCTGAGGTTTAATTATGCCTCGACCGATCACATATCCCAAAGTGATTCTCCCAGTCATGGCGGAAGATGATGATATCATCCAAATAGGCTGAGGCGTGTCTCCTATGTGGCTTTAACACCATGTTCATTAACCGTTGGAAGGTGGCGGGGGCTCCATGAAGCCATGGGTAACACAACATAGTGAAAAAGGCCCTCAGGGTTGAAAAAGGCCATCTTTTCTTTAGCTTCTCTGTCCACCCGTGACATGGGCCTTGGACTTCCAAACACCTCATTCAATTTTCTAAAAATCGTTGCAAAAAGTGTCCCTTCAGGTTTGGGAATTAGAACAATTGGACTGGCCCAGTCACTTTTAGACTCAATATCCCGTAGTTTCAACATCTTTTGAACCTCCTCTGAAATGGCTTGTCTACGAGCCTCAGGCACTGGTACGGCCTTGTACTTACCTTCACCCCTGGCTCAGTGACAATATCATGTTTAATCACAGATGTGTATCCGGGCAACTCTAATAACACATCTGTATTTCTTGCTACAAACTCTCAAGCCTCTCGCTGTTATTTGCTACAGGCTTATCTGCAGCCTGTGAGGGTATCGCAGGAGGTGGACTAGCCAGAACCATCTCTGTAAGCAGATCCTCTCCGTCTTTCTAGGCCTTTAACAGATTTACATGATAAGTCTGCTCGGGTTTTCTCCGGCCGGGCTGACGTATCTGGTAGTTCACATCTCCTATTTTCTCTAGAACCTCATACGGTCCTTGCCATTTGAGAAATTTACTCTACAGTGGGGACAAGTAGAAGTACCCGATCACCGGGATTAAAGGTCCTTACTTTTGCTGATCTGTTATAAACCCGGCTTTGAGTTCTTTGTGCCTCCTCCACATGCTCCTTGACTATGGGCAAGACAGCAGCCACCCTGTCCTGCATATCTGCAATATGGTCTATTACACTTTTGCTGTATCTGTCATGTTATAAAACTTTATAGCTGTGGATTTGTCGCTGTGACATGGAGACCTGTAATTTAAGGGCATTTGTGGATGAGATGGTTAATTTTACAACTTGTGCCTTAATAGGTCTGTGAATATATAAAAAATAGACTGCCTGGGGGGGGCTGCGACGGGAGGATTGCACAGGCCGTAAATCTAGGGGGGTTTATTTACAGCCTATAAGCGAGGATATCTGACGCCACACGCTCCTGGGCAGGTTTAAAGGGAGTGTGTCAGGTTTCATTCACTAATTATAAGCGCTTTATAGAAATACTAAAAGCTGCGAGCTCCTGTATAGAAGCGATACATTGTATCAGGTGCACGGTAAGGCGATACATTGTATCAGGTGCACGACCAACGTCACCAGTAAGGTCCAATGACATCACCAGAATGACCCGCCCTGCGGAGCTGACCTCTCCTATTCAACTTTATTCTTAATTAATCCATTTATTTATTGAATTTTTGCTACTATTTTTGGATTCTAGAGATTTTTAAGCAGCCATTTGTGCCTATTGCGGAAATGTCAAGATAAGTCTATGAATCCCATCACTCCATCATCACAGATTCAGTTCTGGGCTCAGACGAGGACGTGTATCGATGCTTGTCATTCTAGAAAGGCAGGATATCATCATTATTCCGCCCAATGTCGCCGCTGCTCTCTAATTTCAGTTTTTCTCGCGTCGGGCGTCAATGTTGTTATCAACATCCATGTCACATGTCAGTGAATTGAAGTGTAGGAATGGGGAAGATATACAGCAACCAGAACAGATGGCATCATATATAGGGCGCAGTGCACACAGGCCTGGCACACTCCGCTCCAGAGATAAGCGGCTCTAGAATATCTGGCAGCTACTTATCTTCTCAGTAGATGAGGTCAGAGTTTAAGGGGTTGAAAATGTGTCTTAAAGGGCCAATGCTCAACATTGTGATATTGTATGTAAAAATGTTAGGACTTTTCAAAATTAAAAATACCTAAACCACATGAACATCTATTGCATATAATATATAACTACGTGTGGGGACCTCTTGTACTGAGATCGCTAGTAGTTTACAAGTCATTTATTTTTTTGTATTGCGATATGAAAAGCTGCTAAATACTTCAATTTATATTGAAAAAAAAAAACTACATAAAGAAAACCCCGTGATTGTCCCCTACAGTGATGAAGCGTCACTTCCTTTTCTTTACTTCTGTTTTCCTAGAAATTCAAAATATAGGACAAAAAATGGAAAAGAAAAATAGCGAAATAAATAAGCGGCGTCGTTCTGTACAAATAACATTGATGTATGTAGTAAGACGAGGGATGTTCTCCAGCGTCCTGTACACGCGGCTCAACTCTCGGCTCCGTCCTCAGATTCTCGCTTTCGCCTTTTGTGTTTGTGTCTTAGCTGTGAACTATAAAAAGTTATTGCCTGAGACTCGTTAAACAAACATGTTGCAATATTTCATTAAGTGAAGCCCCGCCCTGTTTTACAGCTGCCGTCACATGTCAGCTCTGCGGGTGGAGGTGGAAGCGTATTTGTTATCTGGTGTCGATGTGTCTTGCTGCCTTGCTCCGGCCTTGCTGTATTATGAACAGTGACTGCATGTAGTGCACTAATGTGCAGACCTGGTTCTTAATAATCTGGCGCACCCTGCACGCGCCAATCACTTTTGAGAGCACCAGGTTTTTTATGGTGCACTCAGTTTACTGGGTGTGCGCCACAGTTATGTCAGACTTCAAACATAAATGTGGTGCACGCTGCGAATCGGCTTCCGAACGTCCCTTTTGGTGCAGAGTTTTGTGTTGGAGAGTGTTGCACAAAGCAGCCCCAACACAGAACTGCCACAAACGCCTCATAAATACTTGTACAAGCAGTTTGTGTATATATGTGCAACTACGTGTGAAAACAGCGCAGCCGGGTTTATAAATCCGGACCGAAGAGTTGCAGTCGTTGTCCCCCATAAAACTGAAAGACACACAGAAGCCCCATAAAATTGAGAGACACGGAGCCCCCATAAATTGGAAGACAGCGCCCTCATAAAGCTGGAGACACAGCACCCAGATAAATGTGAAAGACACAGTGCCCCCATAACATTAACAGAAACAGTGCCCCCATAACATTAACAGACACAGTGTCCCTATAACAATGATATCCACAGTGACCCCATAATACTGACTTTGTGCCACATAATAGCGAAAGACACAGTTCCCCAATAACAGTGACATCCACAATGAACCCAAAATACTGAAAGACACACTGCCCCACATAAAACTGAAAGACACAGTACCCCCATAAAATTGGAAGATAGAGTCCTTATAAAACTGAATGACACAGTGCCCCCATAACAATGACATCCACAGTGCCCCCATAATGTGCCACATAATAGCAAAAGACACAGTTCCCCCATAACAGTGGCATCCACAATGAACCCAAAATACTGAAAGACACAGTGCCCCCATAATACTTAAGACACAGTGCCCCCATAATACTTAAAGGCACAGTGCCCCCATTACCTTGATAGACAATGCCCCCATAACAGTGACATCCACAGGACCCCCATGATAGTGAAAGATGAAGTGCCCCCCTAACATTGACATAGTGCTCCCATAACAGTATCCGAGTGTCCCCATAATTAGGTGTCCCTTACTTCCATGTCCCTTACATGTCTCACACTCCTCCCCCGCTCGCTCACCTGGCCTCACGCTTGGTGCAGTCACCCGGAGTAATGTGCACTAAAAGGAAAAGCTCCAGTTTGCAAACAGTAAATCTCTGACATATTTGTGCAGTGAATCAGCGGGCGCCGAGGCCTCTCCCATCTCCACATGTAGGGAATTGTAATGAATTGTAATGTCAATGACTTACAGATGCCTCGAGCAGAAAAACCCCCGATAGCAGGACCCCTCGCCATGCAGAGGGTGCTCATAGAAGCGCCATTATTGGAATGGGGAACCATGTACTTACCCCCCTGAGTGGGGGCTCACTCCACTTATTGCCCACCATACAAGGTTACATATGGGGGGACCACCATGGGCTGGGGTCAACCATTGCCCCAGTCCTCCTCCAGCTGTTGGGGAATTTATGGCATCCAGTTATAAGGAAGAAAAATTGTATTTTCTTCTATATGGGATTCAGTCCTTTTACTGCTTTATAAAAGCCTTGAGAGGCCGGGGGTGCGGGAGGGGGGAGATTTCCCACCTGTACAGAGACCGAGTCTTGTACCTGTTCTTTCACTCCATACAAGTCTCTGTGTAATGATTAACCAGGCGGAGGAGAGCAGCGTGTGAGCAGCGACACATTGCGCCATTGTCCAGCCGGCTCCTGTCGCTGTTTATTTTGTGGCTTCTCAGATCATTCATTACTTGTAATGCACTCACATTATATCTGGCTACAGAACGTTAGCCCTCATTCACACAGTAACAAACCTACAGCTGCAGAAACTGCCCTAGCACAGCTCCTATGGAAAAACTAATTGTTGCTACTTGGAAAACCTTAGACCTTGGCTTATATGTGGTTTTACATTACAGCTAAAAGCGGAAAAGCCAAACAATTGTAACATATAAATAATTTGAGGGGTTATAAATAGAAAGGGACAAGTAAAACTTTACAAAATTTCATTCTACACATGTAACATCTCTACATGGCAAAGACATAGAGAAATATCGGGGATTAGGAATTTTGGGGTTGTGTCTGACCCCATGGCAGTGCCCTATAGATTATCATTATTCCTCTGTGGAACTTCTCAATCTTGTTACCATTAGATGGAGCTTTGCAATCTTATATGTTAGGTGTTTTTTTCTATTTCTGGTTGATGTCTTGTTTCTAGTTTTCTAGACTTTTAAGTCTTATCTTTTTGATATGCTGCTTTTACATCCTGTAGTGCTGTGATATGCTTGTTACTAGCCCCTAGTGACAAAATATGGTGAAGGGTCTAGTAGATAGACCAAATTTAGCAGAATGATTGGGATGAATCACTCCCTTCCGATGTGTACACGATTTAATAGAGCGGGGGAGGGGATTCACATGGCTGCTTGTGTCTGCACACCCATCCTTATTTATCATACAGTCGCCTGTAACTAACGCTCTGCACATCACCCATGTTGATAACTCTCCTTGAAGTCAGTGGGGTCCTGCCAGACAAGGCTCTTCTATTCAGGGGCGTAACTTTAGGGGGTACAGAGGTTGCGATCGCACCTGGGCCTAAGAGGTTTAGGGGGCCCTTATGGTGTCACTTTCCCATATGAGAAGACTATTACTATAAACCATACATTATAGTCGGGGGCCTGGCACAGACTTTGCACTGGGGCCCACTAGCTTCTAGTTACACCACTGCTCCTATTGATAGGGTAGGTTAGCAGCAGATAGGCCGATAGTTAGCACATAGCCCAGTATGCATGGAGTCCAACTCATGGAGTCCAGTATCTGGATGTCCTGTACAAGTTTTGGGAGCTACATACAGTGCTCAGCCTCTATGTATTGTGGGATAGGAGACAGACCCTACCTGTTACTTGTATAAGTGCAGCCCATCCCCCTCCCGGGCCCCTGCAGCTGCTGCTGGATGTGACAACCCAGATTATGTAGACGGCTAATAATTGAGTTTTGACAGATCGTTGCTCGGCTCTGGGCTTTGTCTTTCCTTAAGTCGTTTTGCACATTGTATTATTTGGAAGAGACTCTCAGCGGAACATCTGGAACGTGACGCCGAGTGCTCGACAGATTGTACTTTTTGGCCTAAAAGCTTCAATTTTCATGCACATTGTCACTAACAAGTCAAAAATAACAGCCAGCTCTGTGTTCTGCTGTGTCCTGTGTGTATAGAGGAGAATTATGACCGAGACGAGCCGATTACTGAACACAGATTCCCAGAACTGCACTAAACAGATGACGCCTGGACGATCGTCCAATGCAACAAAAACCCCACTCTGGATCCATAATCCGCCTCGTACTTTCTTATGGCTCCCTTGTGTCTGCTGAGGCTACACTTATAGCTGTTCTTGGTGTATGGTAACAACCAGACCCTTTTTTTTTTAAATAAAACTTTATTAGAAGTTGGCCTAGCCCCGCCCCTGCTGTTACAGCCCCACCTCTGGTGTAAGTTCCACACCTCTCCAGACCCTGCTGTTATTATAATCTCACTTTGGCTCTCAGAGCCCCACCTCTGCTGTTAAAACTCCACCCCTGCTATTACAGCACCAACTCTTCAGTTACTACCCCACCCCCTCTGTAGCAGCCCCACCTCTGCTGTTAAAACTCCACCCCTGCTGATGAAGCCCTGCCTCCTCTGTTACACCCCACATCTTGTATTATTGCCCCACTCTGCTCTTACTCCCCCACCCCTGCTATTACAGCCCCACCTCTTCAGTTACTGCCCCACCCCCTCTGTAGCATCCCCACCTCTGCTGTTACAGCCCAACCCCTTTTGTTACAGCCCCACCTCTGCAGTAACCCCCTGCTGTTAAAACCCCACCCCTCACCACTGTAGTTTTTGTGCCATAACCTGAGCCGGAATTCTGGTACATTTGTCTTCTTCAGTGTCTCCTGTTTTAAACAACAATGTCAGTAATTGTCATAAGTACTTTTTGAAAAAAAAAATGAAACAAACTGTTTCAAAAATTTTGTAAAAATCCCACAGATCAAATATTCCAGGAACAAGTGACAGAATTAGTTTCTGTTTGTTGGTAGATTTATTGCTTGCGCCTATGACCTGCTGCACTGTGTGTAATGTGCAAAATGAGGCGGCATTATGTGTGTACTGAGTAGAATGAGGCGGTATCATGGATGTACTGTGCACTATGAGGCTGTATTATGGATGTACTGTGCACTATGAGGCAGTATTATGGATGTACTGTGCACTATGAGGCTGTATTATGGATGTACTGTGCACTATGAGGCAGTATTATGTGTATACTGTGCACTATGAGGCGACATTATGGGTGCACTTTGCACTATAAGGTGGCATTATGGATGTACTGTGCAATGTGAGGCAGTATTATGTGTGTACTGTGCACTATGAGGCAGTATTATGTGTGTACTGTGCACTATGAGGTGGCATTATGTGTGTACTTTGCACTATGAGGCGGCATTATGGATGTACTGTGCACTGTGAGGCAGTATTATGTGTGTACAGTACTGTGCACTATGAGGTCACATTGGGGAAGATTTATCAAGCTGTCTGAAAGTCAGAATATTTCTAGTTGCCCATGGCAACCTATCACAGCTCCCCTTTAAAATATTTATGAGCACAGGTAAAATGAAAGCTGAGCTGTGATTGGTTGCCATGGGCAACTAGAAATATTCTGACTTTCAGACACTTGATAAATCTGCCCCATTATGTGTGTACTCTGCATTATGAGGCGGCATTTTGGATGTACTGTGCACTGTGAAGCGGTATTACGTGTGTACTGTGTATTATGAGGTGGCATTATGTGTGTACTGTGCACTATGAGGCGGAATTATGTGTGTACTGTGCACTGTGAGGCGGTATTATGTGTGTACTATCCACTGTGAGGCAGTATTATGTGTGTACTGTGTACTATGAGGTGGCATTATGTGTGTACTGTGCACTATGAGGCGGAATTATGTGTGTACTGTGCACTGTGCGGCGGAATTATGGGGGTACTGTGCATTATGAGGCAGTATTATGTGTGTACTTTGCACTATGAGGTGGCATTATGTGTGTACTGTGCACTATGAGGCGGCATTTTGGATGTACTGTGCACTGTGAGGCGGTATTATGTGTGTACTGTGCATTATGAGGCGGCATTATGCATGTACTGTGCGGTATTTTGGGTGTCCTATGCCTTTAATTATGGACTCTCACTCAGCTATGGAGGGTGTTGGGTGTTGTTATTTTGTACATTAAGTTCGGGTTATTTCTGTATTTGCTGTTACGAGTGGCGACTTGGATGGGATTAAAATTGAAACAATCTGCAAGTTTATTTTGGTGGCGACACAATTATCTGCAGCGGAGGGGGGGCGATCCGCAAATCAATTTCATTTGTAGAGAACTTTAACCACAGGGAGTGGAATGTCTCCATAGAATCTAGAAACATCTGTTTAGTGGCTTCTCGTGATATTGGATTATTAGATTGTAAGCTCTGCTGACACAGATCAATGGGTGCATTGTGCTGGGGGATGCGGACCTGTGTGAGATCATTGCGTTGCACTTTTGGCCATGTGACTGCGCCAATTCTAGCGCTGTAAATGGTTAATAAAGGAAAATAAATTAGCCAAGACTCTACCACTTCCTACTTTGCATGTAATGAGGAAGTTTTACTGATATAGAAGACTGGAGAAATACACGGAGGAAACCGCAAGGATAATATTATGGCAGAGTTGAAACAAAAGGCCACAGTGCGACTTAGTGTAGCCGCCATGGGAAAATCCTGCCGCCACGGTGCGCCGCATGGGTGACTGCCACCGCCGCCTTGTGCATCCTCACTCATGTTTATGTGTGAAGTTGTTACAAAATGTTGCAGATTTGTTTCAGTATCATTCTGAGCAGTTACACACTTAAAGGGGATCTCCAGGCTGGGGATCTGTGTATACTGTATCAGAAGAGGGGGGCATTACTAACCCCCCCATATAAACCTGTATGAAACCTGTGGCTCCCCAAATCTACTACTCCCAGTGTGACTTCACTTGCTGGGGGATGAAAGAGGTTGTAGTCCATTTATTACCCTTTGCAGCGACTTCTCCATGATAATAGCTGAGGATCTCAGGGCCTTAGGGTGATGGCACATGTGGCGTTTTGAACCCGTTTTTGGTCCGTTTTTAAGCAGTCCGTTAAAACGCAGGTTTTACCAATTATCTTAATTAAAACTGGTCAAAAAACGGATGCGTTTTCAAAAACAAACGCATGCGTTTTTGGACGGACTGCTTAAAAACGAACCAAAAACGGGTTCAAAATGCCATGTGTGGCATCACCCTTAAAGGGATTTTTCAGTGGATGGAATATGTTTAGTATGTCATGAGAAATACTCTTGATGCTTTGTTCCCTCTGGGTCCAGTCCTAGACGGACGAGAAGTGGAGAGGCTCCCGTCAGTTCGACCACCTCTCTGGTGTCGGTGGTCATGTGATCAGCGGCGGTCACCATTTCACAAAAGCTGTGGAACTGAGATGGAACGAAGCAATGGAAGTAGGAGAGTGACCCCAAAGTCTAGAAAACACCTTTAAATATTTAAATAAAAGAAAAAAGTTATAGGGGTCACATATACGGAGGCCTATTGCTCAGGCAATGCACCATGGGAAGCATGCAGATGCCTGCTGCCAGCCTGGGGAGGTATTTTGGGGGTCTCTTAGACAATTCAATGAAGATGATTTTAGTGTGAATCAGAATGAACTCAAAAATGATGTTGGCTCTCCATTAATATTTAGCAAATCAAGCCCCTCCCACTGTGCGTTATTATTAGAAGGGGAGGTCATTGTTACCTGCAATCTAAATAGCACTGACATAGTCCGCAGTGCTGTACACTTCACACCCCTTCTATTATCCGCTATATATTGAACACTGTGGGGGACATTAATAATAGTCTGTTAGACTGTTTTGAGCGTTTTTTAGCGCAAAAATCTGGCGCATCTCGGCGCATTTTCTGGCGCACGGCAAAGTTCGGCACTTAGTGGTTTTGAGTCCCTGCGCCTTATCTGACATAGTGAGCGGCTGCTATACAGATGTTTGCACGGGATCTATCACTCATTTGCACCTAAAAAGGCACAAAATAGGCGCAAAAATGCACCTACTATGCGCAGGTGCACTTCCAAGAAAAAAATCACTATACATTTCTAAAAACATACATTTTAGGTTCCAAAATGAAAAATTCCCTCTATGCAACATGGAAAATACTTCGGAGCAGTTTTAAAATGTAAAATTTTTCAAGTAACGACTTCTTAATTTTCTATAGGATCATCTCTGGGAGAATTTTTTTTTTTTTTTTTTACATATCTGTAACTTTTAGTCCCTGCAGTTAAATCAAAATGTGGTCCGGACATCGTACAAGCTGAGACTTTATGTGCAGAGATGACGCCCTGAACGTTCTGTCACCTTTTCTCAGTCTATTTTCATTATTGGTCACAAATGGGATCTAACAATTTGAGACAAATTTGGCGCAAATTTAGGCGCAAATGAATCGGACATGAGACAATTCTAAAGTGCATTTACTAAGCCAGAACTAGATCCATCATAGATCAGGAGCCAAAAAGAAGAGCAAACCAGGCGCAAAAACAGGCGAACCTGAGACCCCCTATGATTAATGTCCCCCTGTGCCTTATAGACTGTGCATTACCATAGGGTCATGTGTATTATAGAGTCAGTGGGGTCACATCAAGGGTGAGGTCAAGGGTGGGGTTAAGAGAAGTTCATGCAAGGGTCCACACCCCATTCATGTATTCTATATGTATTGTATGTATATGGACCCTCTCTCAACTCCCAGAACATTGTGCGTCTTCTATTATTCCGGATATAGACGATTATGATTTGCTGCACAATCCACGTTATTTACCTCTTTATTACTAATTACTTTGTGTTTTTATTCTGGTGAATGATCAGCTGAAGGAATTTTCCATTGATGCCGAATGCTAGATATATTAGTGTTTTATACTGGCTGTGGAGCTCGTTACAATGTATCAGTCTGTATGTGATTGTTACTGCTGGTTACTGATTCTTTCGGAGGCGTAACTTATAGCTCCTGAGCCCCAATGTAATGAGGCCCCCACTTAGCCTGTCTTGTATAATTCTGGTTTCTTCTTTGGTGTTAGAGGACCCCAAGTCTTCATGACCCCTTAGTAACTGCAGGGGCAGAATTACCTATAAAGAAACCCAATCCATTCTATGGGGAGATGTTGGGGTCCCCACTGACGCACTACAGTTTACATCAGTGGTAGTTTGGGGTGCAATCGACTCTTTGCTCTGCCATCCGGAGATATATCGAAACACCAAATCTGCTCCTTCTTGTACCTCCTGAATTATCCTTTCAGCAGAGTGATGGAGTCTTTACCTGGTGCTGAGTCTATGGGTCCGGGACCCCTCTGCCCCTATCACTGTTTGTGGTTTTGTGGGTGTCCGGGCGTCTTTGGTGTCCTGACAAGAGAAGTCTTGGAAAGGTGGCGCATGGAGGGGTCATTACCCGGCACAGCATTTCCCGCTCACAATGGGGGGCTATTCTACGCCGCGGCCATGAAATGCAGCTGTAATTACGCATGACATTTTTGGTATTGTTGCGCTGAATGTGTTTGTCTAGAGACATGGAACACAACAGGTGACCATTCACATTTTAATTGACGACATGGGACGCTTGCGGCTTGTCTTTCCTGGGAAGACTGAGGAGAGGAAGCTCGGGAGAACTTTCTGATGAACTTTGACTCTTTTGTGGAAGACACTGGGACAGAAAACAAGGGGCTGCAGACGTCTAAGAAAAATCACTGCAAACCGTCAGCCGAGACCCGGGGGCGTTCATACTGCGCATCCGCATTATCTGCTGATTATTAACAGTGGCCTTACTCCAGAATATAAAGGAGGCCTTGTTTTATGCTGCCCCCGGTGTACAAGAAAGCAACCCCCATGTACACAACTGTGGGCCCTATCTACAGAACTGTGCCACTTATATCGGAACTGCCACTATGATACACGGAACAACCCCATGTAACACTGCCCCCTATCTACAGAACTGTGCCCTCTATATACAGGATACTGCCACCTATATACAAGGAAGCAACCCCCATGTACACTGCCCCCTATCTACAGAACTGTGCCACTTATATACAGGACGCTGCCCCCTATATACAAGGAAGCAACCCCCATGTAAGGATCACTGCCCGCTATCTACAAAACTGTGCCCTCTATATACAAGAAATGAGCTGCTGTG
>CM033651.1:11615136-11835136 GCA_019512145.1 Engystomops pustulosus
TAGCAGAACTGTGCCCCTTACCGACAACTTCCCCCTTTAATATCAAGAAGCAAGCCGCCATGTACAGTCTGTGGGCCTGTATATAACACGTGCCCCATATGATACAAGACCCTCCCCTATATACAAGATCGAGCCCCATGTACACAAACGGTGGCCCTCTATATACAAAAATGAGCTGTTGTGTACAGAACTGTGCTCCTATATACAGTACACTGCCTCCCTATATCAAAAAAGGCAGCCGCCAAGTCCAGATCTGTGCCCTCATAGGAAATGGTCTTCAGAGGCGCCCGGTCATTGAGGCAGCGGGTGACATCAGAGGTGGCAGAGATCATTAGAGGCCAGCGGTGACATCAGAGGTGGCATGGGCATTAGAGCAAGCTGGTGACATCAGAGGTGGCAGGGTCATTAAGCAGCGTCGTGACATCAGAGGGTGGCAGCGGTCATTAGCGAGCCGGGTGACATCATAATGCGGGTCATTAGAGGCAAGCGGTGTACATTCAGAGTGTGGCAGGGTCTTAGAGGGCCAGCGGTGAACATCAGAGGAGCCCAGTCTAGAACGCGGTGACATCAGAGATGGCGGGTCATTAGGGCATCGGGTTGACATAGAGAGGAGGGTCATTAGAGGCCGTGGGTGACATCAGAGGAGGAGGGTCATTAGAGGCAGTCGGGTCACATCAGAGTGGCAGGTTCGACTTAGAGCGGCACTGCGTGACACTCAGAGTGGCAGGGTCATTTAGGCAGCGGGTGACATCAGAGGGGCCGGGTCAGTATAGCAGCACGGGTGACATCAGAGGAGGCCCAAGTCATTAGTGCACGGGTGGACATCAGAGGAGACAGGGTCCATAGAGGCAGCGAGTACACAGAGGATGGGCGGGTCATTATAGGCAAGCGGGTACATCAGAGGATACCAGTCATTAAGGCAGGCGGGTGAATCAGAGAGGCGGTCATTAGATCACGGGTGACATCAGAGGAGGCAGGGTCATTGAGGCGCGGCCGACATCAGAGGAGCCCATCATTAGAGGCAGCGGCCGACATCAGAGGAGGCAGGTCCTTGAGGCAGTGGTGACTCATAGGTGCAGGGTCATTAGAGGCCAGGGTGACATCAGAGGTGGAGGGTCATTAGATAGTCAGCGGGTGCATCAGAGGAGGCCCGTCATTAAAGTCGCGGTGCATCAGAGGTGGCAGGGTCATTACGCAGGCGGGGTGACATCAGAGGTGGCAGGGTGCATTAGAGCACGGATAAAGAAACATCAAGATGAATTAAGAAGAAACCAAGCAGACGGGTGACACACAAGTGAGTCAGTGGTCATTATGAGCAGCCGGGTGACATCAAGTGAGGCAGGGTCATTAAGGCCGACGGGTGACATCAGATGGAGGAGGCAGGGTGCATCAGGGGCGCATTTAGAGCAGCGGGTGACATCAGAGGAGGCGGGTCATTAGAGGCAGCGGTGACATCACGAGGAGTCGCTTATAGGCCGGTATCATCAGAGCGTCGGGTATAGGCAGTCAGCACGAGAGGCAGGGTCATTAGAGCACGCGTACATCATAGGAGGCAGGTCATAAGATGGCAGGCGGCCGACATCAAGAGAGGTAATGGCGCGGCTAATCGAGTAGCAGGTCATTAGAGGCATGGGTACATCAGAGGTGGCAGGGTCATTAGAGCCTCGGGGACATCAGAGGTGTCAGGGTCATTATAGCACGCGGTGACATCAAAGTTCCCATGGTTCATTATAGGCGCGGGTGACATCAGAGGTGGCAGGGTCATTAGAGGCATGGGTGACATCAAGAGGATCAGGGTCATTAGAGCAGCGGTGACTCAAGTAGCAGGGTCTTAGAACGCAGGTGTGACCTCGAGTGGCAGGGTTCATTAGAGCAGTGGGTGACATTCAGAGGAGGGAGGGGTCCATCAGAGAAACGTCTTTCTATCCGAATGTGTCCACTTCCATGCACTCACATTGGTTGATTCACTTCCTGCACAGCCTCTGCTCACCTCTTTGTTACACAATGTTTTCGCCTTCCTTTCACACATCTCCCCCCCCCCCTACTCTCGTTCTCGTTTGTTTGTTCTTTGTGGTCTTGTTGCTGTGTAATGAAATTTCAGTTCATATCAGGTTGTACCTTGAGCGCCCACTTCTAATGACATGTGTAAAGCGGAGCCTCTTCACTGACTGGTGGTTTGTTTCGCTGTTTTTTCTTATTTCTATGTTTTATATGTTTAAAAGTGCGAGTTGGGCGAACACCACCATCCTGCTGAGCATCCTTATTATGTAAAAGAGGAGGCCTAGTGAAGAATCAGCTGTGACATACAGATTTGCAGCCCCAGAAGATGTGTTCATACCGCACACTGCTGTTCTCGATCTGCAGCCAATGTTATGTATTGTCCGCAGCAGAGATGTTGTATTCATAACTCCACTGCTGGCTCGTGCTCTCTCTAGCCAGAATTGTAGTTGTCCGGAGGATTTTAATCACTATTCACACTGCGTGCTCTATAGCTCTCTCAGCCAATGTTATTCTTGTTCAGCAGAGATGTGCAATTCTACCTTCCACTGTCTTGTTGCTTGTGACTCTGCTGCAGCCAGTGCTATGTAATTGTCCCTGGAGAGTTATTAACAGACGCTCACACTGCTGCTCTATGGCTCTGCTGCCAATGTTATGTATTGTCTCAGCAGAGATGTGCAATCTTACCTCACACTACTGCGCTGAGCTCTCTTTCAGCCAGTGCTATGTATGGTCCCTGGAAATGGTTCAGACCTACGCCTGCGTGTTCTTTGTGTGCACCCAGTGTGGACAATGTTCCCTGGTAGAGATGTGTACAATCAGACCTCACACCCCTGCTGTGCTCTGTGCACCAGGGTTTATGGATTGCCACCTGGAGAATTTCTGTAATTCCAACCGTGTGTAATGCTGTTAGTAGCAACAGGACGCTACATTCCAGGATTCTAAATCTCACCAAGTGAATGGTGGTTGTCTTCACCTCAGCCCAGTGAATAACTAAATGTTATTCTGCCTGAGTAATATTATAGATCAGGAAGACAGACTTGGAAGTATGAAATACACCTAAGGGATTTATCATTCCTTGTGTATGATTTAGTAAGCAGCATCAGGACTGTGATATATAATGACCTGCTTGCCAGCGTCTGGCTGGTAAGTGTATGGTGTTTCACCAGTCTCAGTAGCAAGACTTTCTGTATGCCTTCAGTCAAAGGTCTTTTTTCTTGCTAGATGATCAAACCGCTGCACCAATGTGTAGCGAATTAAGCCCCTCCCTCGCACCGTGGCAGGAGTGCCCATCCTCTAGGCAGGGCTCACACATGCTTGTCATGTTTTTTGATGCAGATTTTTGGAAACTAGATGGGTGTCGTCCATTAGAGTGTGCTTGCTGGCCTCTCCTTGAAAAAATAAACTTTTGCTCACATGTTTCATACTATCACACCATATATACACATTTTAGCACTTAAAAAAATGTATATGTATAAATGCACCATATATACAATCATGATAATATATTAATATACATTAAATAATTACACCTACATATAAACTCACCATAACACACATAACGTACATACAGAACTCCATACACAGCAAGACATACATTCAATATAATACGAATATACATTCAACACACACATATAGAGGAATATACACTCACATATACACCACATAAGATTTAATACTCCTAGCACCATAACGAATATACACACATACATTATACCCATCACCAGATGATACACCTCAATATAATATAATGTAGAGCATGTCACACATTGATAATGCAGCCCATTAGCTCCTGCGAGGAAGTTGCGAGTGGGATTATTCCTTGTCTGCTGTCTCCCCTCCCTACATTTCTCTGTGTACTATCCATGGGCAGTGTCTATATACACATTGAAATATCTACAATTGCAGTACTGATTGTATGTACAGGGCCCTATCCTGCATTATTTGCTTGGGGGGCACTTGGTTGTGACGGGTCCCCTGACATGTGGCGGCCCCAAGCATCTGCTATATGGCCACTACCTTTGGTACTCAACAACCCCGGAAGTGACATGTGCAGATCCCCAAAATCCGACTTACATATGCTCAGTCTCTTTTCCTGTTTTGTTGTTATGCGTTTTCCTGCCTTCAGGTGTGAATAACCGCCATAGCTGCTCGCACCTCAAACTCCAATACTCTGGGATATTGGAATCTGACCACTGGAAGTTCATATTCAGAATTGTGCTCTTGTCACATCTATCTCTGTTCATCTCCTCCCTAGAAGTGTTCTGCCTTAGTTATATTCCTCCTGGAAGTGGCAATACATGAACAGTCGGCGTGTCTTACCCTAGCTGATACTAGGAAGCCTCTGTCTGGGACAGTATAAGACACACCTCGTACTGCCCGGATGTAAGTTTAGACATTTCCATGAAGAAGAACAGAGCAATGGTCAAGACTTACGGACACTGGATGTTTTCGGATAATCTATCGGTTTGTTGTTGCTTCCTGGACTGTCTCGGTTGTTCAGCCAATGTTCTGCTCCCTGGCCATCTGTCTGACCTCTATCCAGGGTACAAACTAAAAATACATCGTTCCCTGCTACGTCATCGTGTCGCCAGCCCTGTAAGTAATCTAATCCAGAGGTGTGTTTTTTTTTCCGGCTATGCATGAAGCTCTGTGGTTTTTACATGAAGCCACAAGTCCACATAGTGGCGTGTATTATATTGTCAACATGCTATAACCCCTTCATCCCAACTGTATATGGATGACCCCCCGGCGCACTGCCTTGCTTCCTATTTTACTTTAAAGAGCAGTTGCTGCCGTTCCTAGTCTAGGAACCCCCCCCCCCCAAGTCCAGGCCGGGAATGGAATCTATAGATCCACTAGCACGGAATAATCCCTTGTCCGGCTCCGCTACTGCACGGATTCATCTCACCCTTCAGGATGCTGCCTCACTGCATCGAGGTCCTGCGGACACTTCCGCTGCCTCCTCTATCACACTGTCACTGGGAACTTGTCAACACTTAAAGAGCTCAGAGACTTCTGCCCCTCTCATCAGAATAGGAAATGCTGAGCTAACACCCCGAGAGCTGCGCAACGAAAACTCAGCAAACCAAAAGTCATTAAGGAGGAAGGGTTGTTCTGTGCTCTCTATCTATCTATCTGTCCATCATTCATGTACTATTATGTATTCTATCATTATAGTAGTTTATCTATCTATCACTCTTCTATCTATCTATCTATCCTATATATCCTCATATCTTATCTACCCCAGCTCATACCACTGTCATCCATCTATCTTTAGAGTCTCCTCTCTCTGTGGGGTAGTCTGGTCAGGGGTCATACTATTTTTGAGCCCCACCGCAGGACGTTACAATTGTCTTTCCTGTCCTTGTAACTGCAACTGATCGCACTAGTATCCCCACTCCTATACATATGACACCCCTATAAACCATATACCTCTGCTCCTGAAGAGCCCGCCCTGTAACTGGACACCCTAGGCACAGGTCATCAAGTTTCTAATGGCAAATACCAACGCTGTCTGACCATGTTCTAGGTTATATTTAATGAATCCTGCTGTCCCGCAAATCTGTAGTGTATGCCCAATCCTTCCATTGTCCGTGGGTATAGTTTCGTCCTGGGCATGGTGTTTGGCTTCGGTAGTACATCCTTGTGTAGGTGGTGTAGTTTGGTCCTGTTTTCTCAGGTTCTGGGTGTATACTAGTGACCCTGGTGTGCTGCTTACCAAGTACATCCCTGGCTCCATTCCACCCCTTGTGTCATGGTATAGGTTCTGGTCCGGGTTCATCAGTTCTGGGCTTTATCTTACCCTGGTGCCTTGCTCTCACAATACATCCCTAGGCTCATTCCCCTTGTGTCACTGGTATAGTTTTTGGTCCAGCTTCCCTCAGGTCTGTGTGTATATCTATACCCCTGGTGTGCTGTTACACAAGTCAAACATCGCCTGGCTCCATTTCCCTTGTCATGTATATTCCTGGTCCTGGTTCCCCACGGTCTGCGCCTATGCTGTGGCCCTGGTGTTGGCTTCTGGTAGTAACACCACGGCTCTGGGTTCCCTTGTGTTGGTGGTGTATTCTAGTCCTTGTTCATAGATTTTTGGTCTATTCTATGGCCCTGGTGTTCCCGCTTCTGCAGACAACATCCATGCTTTGGTGTCTTCTCTGTGTTAGATGTGTAGTTCTGGTCCTGGTTCCCAGTTCCTCCTCCTGGATGCCTGCATCACCAACATAGCATGGTTAGTACCAGCACGCCACTCTCCTGCCCGCTCGTCTTTGGTCCCCTCTGCTTTGTGTAGATATAGTTTTCTGAGATGGGGATTGGTACACTCCCCGTAAGGAACGGTTGCCGCCTCTCTGGGTCCGCTAGTTCCTAAAAGCTCGATGAGAGGCAACGGCACTTTGTCTGCTGCTGCGCTCAGACCCAGAAGAGGCAACAGGGTTCTCCACGCTGCTGCTGCCCAAAGATAACCCAAAACAAGTCTTCTCTATCTATCTATCTATCTATCTGTCTATCTATCTATCATCTATCTATCTATCTGTCTATGTATAGTTTGTCTATGATTCATCATTTCTTTATCTCATATCTATCGTCTGGACCACCTCCTGGTGCCACAGGCATGGACTCAGATCTGGTCCATCTTTTGGTGCCCTGTGAGCGGACTCAGCTCTGTCCATCTTGTGGTTGCCCTGTGCACGACTCAGTCCTCTGTCCATCTTGTGGTGCCATGTGCAGTGAGCTCAGCTCTGTCCATCTTGTGGTGCCATGTCATTGGGCTCCCTCTGCCACTTGTGAGTGCCCTGTTTTTGCAAAGAGGACAAGCTCTTGCATTTGTGGTGCCCTGTGCAGTGGGCTCAGCTCGTCCATCTTGTGTTCCATGTGCTTGGCCTTCAGCTCTGTCCTTTCTTGTGGTCGATGTGCAGTGGCGCACAGCTCTTCATCTTGTGGTCCCTTGCAGTGGGCTCATCTCTGTCCAATCCTTGGTGTGTCCTGTGCAGGACTGCAGTATTGTCCTCTTGTGGTGCCATGGGCAGGGACTCAGTTTGTCCATCTTGTGTTGGCCATGTGCAGGGACTCAGTATTGTCCATCTGGGGTCCATTGCATGGACTCATTATTTGCCATCTTGGTTAATGCCCTGTAGGCAGGGACTCTGTATGTCCTTTTGTTTTGTGTGCCATGTGCAGGGACCAGTATTGTCCTCGATGTTGGATGCCATGGCATGGACTCAGTATTGTCCATCTTGTGGGGCCCTGTGCAGGACTCTATACATCTATTCATCTTGTGGTGTCCATGGTGCAGGGCCACTCTTGTCCTCACCCTGTGCCAGTGCAGGCGCTCCACTCTGTACTACTTGTGGTGCCATGTGCAGTGCTCGGCTCAGCTCTGTCCATCTTGTGTGGTGCCATGTCATGGCTGATTGTAGTTGTCCATCTTGTGGTGGCCCCTGTCAGGGAGCTCACTACTGTCCACTTGTGGTGCCCTGTGGCGGTTAGCTCACTCTCATTCTACCCCGGGCACAGCACTACACTAGAATTCTAATCTGAAATGACCTTGATGTGGTTACGGCATGAAATATCTTTTCTGAAGTTACAAAAGTTTTTGGTAATTTCGTATGGACAACGCAAACACCAAAAAAACAAAAGAAATAAGACAGAAATCAGATGTTTTTTTTTCCATTGTTTTTGATAGTGATGTTTTTTTTTTGCTTTTTGCTCCCGTTACGAAACTGGGCTTGTAGCGGACTGCTGTGTTGCTCAGCTACCGAAGCCCAATGGATGAACAAGAGGTATTCGTGTTTGATCCCACAGTCCGACTCCGCCCGCCGTAGCTGACATCCCCTCGGAGTGAAGCTGATGGCCGTGCGCTGGATACACAAGCCAATGTCGTCCGGCAATCCCCGCTTTTATCTGCCGGACGGCTATTTGGCCGCAGTAAATATCCCATGCGTGTGCCTGTAGGCTCTCGGCTTCTGCTGGGGACCCGCGCTTGTGGATTTCCTTTTTCCCCCAAACTATTAACTCTTATTTTCTACCTGGCAAAAGAGTCTGAGAGTCACCCCAATTATCTATATGCTACAGGTAACAAGTTCCTCCATAGAAAGATGGATTTAAATAAAGATGAGATAGATAGGAATGAGTATGATAGATATAAGATTGAGTATGAGATAGAAAATAGATAGATAGAAGTGTATCTGAAGTATTACTTGAATAGATAATAGACGTTACGATGTCTAATAGATAGATGTATGATAGTATAGATAGATAATATGAGATATAGATGATGACGAGTATGAATACGATGATCACTCTGAGATCGATAGTCGAAGTTAGATATGAAGAATAGCATAGCATATATAGCTACTAGATAGCTCTAGGCTTATAGATGCAAATTTTTGCCGATCGCTCATAGTATGGAACCTAATAGTCTCGAGAACGCTCTGCATGATCATAGATACATATGAAATAATAGAAGATAAGATATACAGATATATGATAGATAGATGTGATAGATCTACAGCGGTCCCCTACCTTAAGCAACTCCGACTTACATACGACCCCTAAGTGTCACAACGAGCACCCTGGAATATGGTAATTTATTTACTTTAGCCTAGGCTCACAATATCGCTGTAACATGTTATCACTGGTCTGCATAAGCTTTAGTCTTAAATATTCATTTTTATGACACACCCCACATTTTTAAAATCCAGTTGATCCCAGAACCAAAAAAGTCTGCGGCTGGATATCCATACTATAAAATACAGTTCTTGACTTATATACAATTCACTTAAAACAACCTCAGACACTATCTTGTATGTAACCTGGGCTGCCGCATAGACAGATAGACCAAAAGAATTAGCAGCCAGCCAGAATATGATAAACGCTACTTCCTCATCCCATCAAAAACCCATTTGATTTTTGACTTTGGATTTCCTATTTTTGTATCTTGCTAATCCTTTAGTTATACTTGTGTGAGGTTTGGGCGCAACCTCATTGACTGCATCCCTTTCCTGCTTTTTATAACTCACGTGCTGCAATACGGTGGCTTCTCTAGAGAGATATGTTATGAGATAAATCAGACTAGCTGATAGATGATGATGTTCATGATGATATAATAGTCTGTTCTGGGTCACTATCGCGATACAATAAGATCTTTCCTTGTGTTTTTCTTGGTGTCGTAGGGGTTAAGTGAAGTCCTTACTGCATCCACTGTTGCACCCTAGGTGTGCCCTTCAGCACAGCTGAAAAACTTCTGGAATCGTCAGAACGCTTGCAGAAATTTCTAACACACACCATCATTGTTTTAATGTTCCTTCACAATATACATAGCAGACATTGGGGTGGGGGTGGGCCAGAAAACCTTCCTCAGGTCTCCTGATATTATATACAGGTCCCAACCTACTGATAGAGCAACATTTGTTCACAGTGTTCTACTTGGATTTTATTGCTTGCGTGATATCATTGGGGGAATTCATATAATGCACCCTTGCTTTAGCCAACACTTCCTCGGATTTGGTCTGACTAGTGGTGTGGTTTTGAAAATGGGTGGTCGTCCTTGGAAATCGGCTATGCCTGAAAATTCTGGCCACAGTTTGACAATGAAAATAGAAGCGTCATCTTATGCTGCACCAGAATGTCCATATCCCACAGTGATAGATCTGGCACTGGAAGTAACTTATTCCTGGCATTTGGTAATTCATGATCTTGCTTCTGTCAGTGATGGGACTTCATGTTGCAGGAGGACCCTGTACCTATATGCTTTCGGATGATAAAGCGACGATACTGTAACAAACTACAATGACAGGAGAGCAATGTGTTGTTGCGGTTTTTTTTCATCTTAAAGGGCTGTTTCTACCGTGGGACACTTAGGCCTTAGGACCATAATCCTTCAATATATGAGGGTTCCCACTTTGTCTCCATGTGGATTTAGAGGAATTGGGCCCCTTTTCCTGGCGGCATGGAATGGAGAGATGTGGAATGTAGGGAGGCTTACATTTCCCTGTAATTGTCGCAATTTTGGTGCAAATCCACCTGACCCCCCTTTACCAGGCGTAGGGGAGTTAGATCTGATTGCAAGTTTTTGGAGGACCTTTCGCTAATGTTCCATAAACTCCTCAGAAGAGAATGTATCAATGACGGAACACCCATCGATACATCAGCAGCAAAGAAGCCAACCTATTGGGACTTCGCGCCCCCGTATGGGGAAGGCTCCTGATTGGGTTTATTCCCAGTTATATGGCAGCTACTGATTCTGCAGGGACCCCCATGAGACCCCCCTGGCCAGCCCTTCCCCCTCGTATCTCTGGGTCTTGAATGAGGTTGCAAAACTCTTGCTATCTCGACACCCAGGCGGTCATGTTGTCACTGGGTGGGGCCCGACTCTCAGGTACACTATCGGGTGTGATGAGTCAGCAACCGCTAACATCTGGTTTACTTTGGTCATTTAGGTAGGAGAATGGCCGCCGGAGTCCCGGGATTACGCCCTCTGCCCTTTGCCTCACTAATTGTAAAAACGCGCCGCTCATTCGGTGGACCCCTTCCTAATATCGACAGTTGAGATTTCACCGACTGCAACAGTCCTAATAATCTTCCATAATGCACCTGGCGAATATACACCACGGTTTGTGTAGGATGAACCCCATCAGCTAGTAATACTACATAGACCATGTGGATACCGACCCCTTGAAGGGAAATCAAAATCCATTATGTAGGAACAGGGACTTACTCATATATCCACCATGTGAATGTTAGTAATCTCTTATATTTGTTATCCACGAGCTTCTTCTTCCTTCTAAAAATTACTTTTATATCAGCTAGATGGAGCCTAAGGCTGGGTGGGCATTACTAGAGCCCTCCTGTGCTGTAGCTTCACAGGCTGTTACACTGTGCAGATGCACATCCCCCTTCCACTGGTGAGATTACAGGCAGAGACGGATGAAGTAACTGATGGAAGCAGGAGCCATTAGCATATTGTAAGGTTGGTTTAGATTGAAGGACAGACCATGGATAACAAATAGTAAGAGATTACTGCCCGGCTTTCGCTTATAGGCTTTAAGACAATAAAGACATACAATGAGTGATTCATTCGGATTAATTGAATGTCTGAAAATGTCTAGTGATAATGATCATGCGGGCTCATGGTCCTTCTTGCTGGGTTCTTTGGCGGGGATTATCAGATGCCGGGTTAAAGGCTACGTCTTACTTACACTGTGAGATGGTACTGGTGGCTGCTGTTTCACAGCTGATGTTTATCGTCACAGTGTGTGATCATCTGCCGGCCCTGGATTCAGGGGCCCTTAGATAGATAGAACATTGCGGCCCAGGAACAACATTTACACTTTATCAGTTGCGGTGCAGTTGCGCAGCTGCAGCTGTCGTCTCGTGTACTTGTGTCTCGCTCCTGCCGTGATTGAGTGGAAAGATCCGCAGTCATTCATCTTGCCGGGAGGGGGCGACATTGATAATACAAGCGGTCATCCAGGCTAATTTGTTGTTTAATTACCTGTTATGATTCCGATGGGTAAATCCCCAGTGGCAGAGAACGCAGCCGGACGTCTCTGATGATCTGCGCCTCGCCAAATGGATAAACACAATTATAGGGGCAACCGGGAAGAGAAAATCCATTAAAGCGGGTAATGTTATGCAGAGCCGCCTTTAATTCATTTGGACCAAATTTCTGTGAATGATGTAACGAGTGGATACATTAGTCTGCGGCCCCCTTCCGTCGCTGACTGATAGCATCCGCCTACGTTCGCCATTCACCTCCTTACTAAGGTCTCAACTCAGCGAGACGACAACCAGTATGGTACTGACTCCCCTCCAAAGATTGTACTGTGCAAACTGACCCCATACAAAAGCCGCCAGGCGGGAAAGACCAGGCCGCACCCGCAACAACATGTATTGGATGCTCCGCCTACAGCTGCGAATGCTGTTCACTACCAACAACGGATCATACCCCCACACCCGGGGTGATGCCCCTAGCACAATAGCTACAGGGCTGACCGGTTGTAATATGACATGCACAGTACTACTTCTCCTGTATATATATTTACAGTGGCCAGGTGCCACTTATATACAGGATACTGCCACCTATATACAAGGAAGCAACCCCCATGTACACTGCCCCCTATCTACAGAACTGTGCCCTCTATATACAGGACGCTGCCCCCTATATACAAGGAAGCAACCCCCATGTACAGATCACTGCCCCCTATCTACAAAACTGTGCCCTCTATATACAAGAAATGAGCTGCTGTGTACAGAACTGTGCCCCTATATACAGAACACTGCCCCCTTTATACAAGAAGCAAGCCGCCATGTACAGATCTGTGGGCCTGTACATAGAACACTGCCCCATATAGATATAGAACCCTGCCCCTATATACAAGAATCGAGCCGCCATGTACAAAACTGTGCCCTCTATATACAAGAAATGAGCTGTTGTGTACAGAACTGTGCTCCTTTATACAGAACACTGCCCCCTATATACAAAAAGCAGCCGCCAAGTACAGATCTGTGCCCCTATATGGAAATGGTCTTCAGAGGAGGCCCGGTCATTAGAGGCAGCGGGTGACATCAGAGGTGGCAGAGTCATTAGAGGCAGCGGGTGACATCAGAGGTGGCAGGGTCATTAGAGGCAGCGGGTGACATCAGAGGTTGGCAGGGTCCATTAAGCAACGGTGACATCAGAGGATGGCAGGTCATTAGCAGGCAGCCGGGTGACATCAGAGGTGCATGCGGCATTAGAGTCAGCTGGTGCATTCAGAGGTGGCAGGTCATTAATGGCCAGCGTCGTGACATCAGAGATGCCGCAGGTCTTAGACAGCGGGTGACATCAGAGATTGGCGGGGTCATTAGAAGGCATCGGTTGACATCAGAGTGAGGTAGGGCAGCGGGTGAATCAAAGCCCGTATAGAAGCGTATAGGTGGCGTTGGCACCGGGGACATCAGAGAGGAGGGGTCATTAGAGGCAGCTGGGTGACATCAGCAGGAGCGAGGTCATTAGACGGCACGCGGGTGCCTCAGAGTGGCAGGTTCGATTTAGAGGCAGCGGGTTGACATCAAGTGGCAGGGTCATTTAGGCGCGGTGACATCAGAGGAGGCCCAGTGTCACGTGCAATAGAGGGTCCCATCATAGGCGGGGTACATCAGAGGAGACAGGGTCCATTAGAGGCACGAGTGACATCAGAGGAGGCGGGGTCATTAAGGCAAGCGGTGTACATCAGAGGTCCAGTCATTATGGAGGCGTAAAGGAGCGGTGACACGGGTGACATCAGAGTGAGGCGGTCATTAGAGTGCAGCGGGTCGATCATCAGATGAGAGCCATCATCAGAGGCAGCGGCCGCATCAAGGAGGCCCAGCATAGAGGTCAGCCGACATCATGAGGCAGGTCCTGGGCGTGGTACTCATAGGTGGGCAGGTCATTAGAGGCACGGGTGACATCAGAGGTGGCAAGGCTCATTAAGTATCAGCGGTGCATCAGAGGAGGCCCTCAACTTAAAGCGCGTGTGACATCAGAGGTGGCAGGGGTCATTAGAGCGCAGCGGGTGACATCAGAGGTGGCAGGTGCATTAGAGCAGCGGTAAGAAAAAACAGAAGATGCTTAAAGGCAGCGGTACATCACAAGAAGGCAAGCGTCATATACAGCGGTTGACACCATAGTGAGTCAGGGTCATTAGAGGCCCGGGTGACTCAGAGGAGGCAGGGTCATTAGAGCATCGGGTGCAATCAGATGGGACGGGTCATTAGAGGCATGCGGGTGACACACGAAGGAGGCGCGTCATAAGGCGCGGGTTACATCAGAGGAGGCAGGGTCATTAGAGGCACGGTGACAATCAGAGGCAGTCAGACAGGCCTCGCCAGGTATTATAGGCAGCGGCCTACATCAGAGTTAGCGGGTCATTAGAGGCACGTGTGCATCAGAGGAGGCAGGGTCATTAGAGCAGTCGGTACATCAGAGGGCAGGTCATTAAGCAGCGGCTGACATCAGAGTAGTCCCATGGTCATTAGAGGCATGGGACATCAGAGGTGGCGAGGTCACTTAGAGTCGGGAATCAGGTGTCGGGTTAAGGGGACATCAAGTTCAGGTCATATGGCTGGAAGGGTGGCAGGTATTAGACAGGGGTGACTCAGAGATGAGGTCATTAGAGGCGGTACATCAAGACGTCAGAAGCCGGGTGACCTCAGAGGTGCAGGGTCATTAGAGGCATGGGTGACATCAGAGGAGGGAGGGGTCTCAGAGAATCGTCTTTCTATCTGAATGTGTCCACCTTCCATGCACTCACATTGGGTTGATGTCACTTACCGCACATGCCTCTGCTCACCTCTTTGTACAACTGTTTCGCCTTCCTTTCACACATCTCCCCCCCACCTACTCTCGTCTCTCGTTTGTTTTGTTCTTTGTGTGTCTTTATGTTGCTGTAATGAAACTTTCAGTTCATCACAGGTGTGACCTTGTAAGCGGCCACGTTCTATGATGTGTAAACGGAGCCTCTTCACTGACTGGTGTTTGTTCTCCTGTGTTTTTTTATTTCGTATGTTTTTATTTTTAAAAGTGCAGAGTTGGGGCGAACACCGACCAGCTCTGCTCGAGCATCCATTATTATGTAAAGAGGAGGCCTAGTGACAGAATCACATGTGACATACATATTGCAGCCAGATAGATGTGTTCATACCGCACACTGCTTTCTCATCTGCAGCCAATGTATGTATTGTCCGCAGGAGAATGTTGTATTCATAACTACCACGCTGGCTGTGCTCTTCTCTAGCCAGAAGGTATGTATTGTCCGCAGGATGTTTAATCCTATATTCACA
Organism: Engystomops pustulosus; assembly: GCA_019512145.1. NCBI lineage: Eukaryota > Metazoa > Chordata > Amphibia > Anura > Leptodactylidae > Engystomops > Engystomops pustulosus. The sequence continues at coordinate 11,629,939 of CM033651.1, forward strand.
CTGCTTGTGCTCTATTCTCTCTGCAGCCAATGTTATTCTTGTCTCAGCAGAGATGTGCAATCTTACCTCCACTGCTTGTGCTTGCTGAGCTCTCGCGCCAGTGCTATGTAATTGTCCCTGGAGAGTATTGGTAATCAGACCTCACACTGCGTCGTCTGGTAATGCTGCTCTGCTGCCATGTTATTATTGGTCCTCACAGAGATGTGCAATCTTACCTCACACTACGTGCGTCTGTAGCTCTCTGTCAGCCAGGCGATGTATGGTCCTGGAGATGTGTCTCAGACCTACCCTGCTGTGTTCTTGTGTGCACCCAGTGTTCGGGGCATTTCACCTGGAGAGATGTGTAAAATCAGACCTCATCACTGCTGTGCTCTGTGTGCAGCCAGGTTTATGTATTGCCACCTGAGATTTCTGTAATCAACCGTGTTGTAATGCTGTTAGTAGCACAGGACTGCTACGTATTCCAGGATTCTAATTCACTCAAGTGGGAATGGTGGTTGTCTCACCTCAGCCCAGGAATAAATTACTCCTAAAAGTATATAATCTGCCTAGCTAGATTTTCAATAGGAAAAGACTACTGGAAGTAGTGGAAAATACACTCAAGGGATTTTCATTCCTTGTGTATGATTTAGTAGCGCAGTCATGACTGTGATATTATTGACCTGCTTGCCAGCGTCGGCTGGTAAGTGTACTGGTGTGTTTCACCAGTCTCATGTAGCATGAGACTTTCTGATGCCTTCATCAAAGTCTTTTTGGCTTGCAGAATTGATCAAACCGCTCTGCACAACTGTGTAGCTGATTAAGCCCCTCCCCCCACCGTGGCAGGTAGTGCCCACTCTAGGCAGGGCTCACACATGTTGCATGTTTTTTGATGCAGAGTTTTGGAAATAATGGGGTGGTGCGTCCATTGAGGTGTGGCTGCTGGCCTCTCCTTGAAAAAATAAACATTTTGCATCACATGTTTATACTTCACACCATATTACACATTTCAGCACTAAAAAGATGTATATGTATAAATGCAACCATATAATACACGATATGATAATATATTTAATTACATTAAATAATTACACCTACAGTATAACTCACCATAACACACATAACTGTACATACAGAACATTCCTTAACGACTACAGGTCATATCGATACATCACATATACACACACTATAGAGGAATATACACTTCATCAGTACAACACACATATAGAGAATATACGACTATCACATTACACACATACATTTTAATACCCCATACACACATATAGAAATGATACACACATACAGCCTATACCTCATCACCACATATATGATATGATCACTGTCACACATTGATACTGCAGCCCATAGCTCCGATGCGAAGTTGGCGATGGCAATTTCCTTGTCTGCTTCTCCTCCCCCTACATTTCGCTGTGGTACTATCCATGTGCATGTTATATCCACATTAAAGGATATCATACAATGTCAGTCATGATTTGTATGTAACAGGGCCCTATCCTGCATTATTTGCTGGTGTGGCAGGTTGTTGACGGGGTCCCCTGACAGTGTGCGGCCCCAGTAGCATCGCTGTCTATGGCCCACTACACCTTTGTACTTACAACCCCTGGAATGTGACATGGCAGATCCTGCAAAATCCACTTACATACTCGCTCTCTTTTCCAATGTTTTGTTGTTATGCGTTTCCCTGCTTCAGTGTGAATACCGCCATACTGCATCGCACCTCAAACTCCAATCTCGGGGATATTGGAATCTGACCACTGGAAGTTCATATAACTCAGAATTGTGCTCTTTCCTACACTTCTCTGTTCATCTCCTCCCTAAAGGTTCGCTCTTAGTTATTCCTCCTGAAGTGGATACAAGTCATGACCGTCGGCGTGTTCTACCCTATCTGATACTAGGAAGCCTCTGTGGACAGTATAAGACACCCTCTGTACGGCCGCGCTGTAAGTTTAACCATTTCCATGAGGAAGAACAGAGAATGGTCAAGACTTTACGGCAACTGGATTTTTCGATAATCGTTCGGTTTGTTGTTGCTCTCTGGACGTTCTCGTCGTCTGTTCCACCAATGTTCTGCCTACCCTGCCATCTGTCACTGACCTCTTACCATGGTACAAATAAAAATACAGCTTCCCCTGTCGTCGTGTCGCCACCGCTGTAGTAATCTAATCCAGAGGTTGTGTTTTTTTTCCGGCTATTCATGAGCTCTGGTTTACATAAGCCAAAGTCACATAGGGCTGTATTTATTGTTCGAATCATGGCTAACCCCTTCCATCCCCAACTATGATGGATGAACCCCGGCGACTGCCATGTTTGCTTCCTTTTTACTTTAAAGAGCAGTTGCTGCCGTGCAGGTTCTATAGGACACCCCTCCCCCCCCCAATGTTCCAGGCCGGGAGAATCTATAGATCCATAGCACGAATAACTCCCTTGTCCGCTCCGCTATGCCGGACATCTCACACCTTCGATGCTGCTCTCATCTGCATCGTGTCCTGCCGGACACTTCCGCTGCCTCCATCTATCCACTGTCACTTGGGGACTTGTCAAACATTAAGACTCAAGCACTTCTGCCACCTCTCACAGAATAGGAAATGCTGAGCTAACACCCGAGAGCTGCAGAACGACAAACTCACGAACCAAAAGTCATTAGAGAGAGAAGGGATTGTTCTGGCTCTCATGATCTATCTAATCTGTCCCATCAATTTCATGTATGCTATTATGTATTCTACATTATAGTAGTTTTATCTATCTATCACTCTTCTATCATCTATCTATCTATTATCCTCATATCTTATCTACCCCACTCATCCATCTGTCCACCATCTATCTTTAGGTCTCCTCTCTCTGTGGGGTATTCCTGGTCAGGGGTCATACTATTTTTGAAGCCCCCAGCAGAGGACGTTACAAGTTGTCTTTCCTTCTTCCTTGTACTGCAACTGATCACACTAGTATCCCCACTCCTATACATATGACACCCCTTAAACCATTAACCTCCTCTCCTGAGAGCCCGCCCCTGTAACTGGACACCCTAGGCACAGGTCATCAAGTTTCTAAGGCAAATCCAACGCTGTTGAACCATGGTTCTAGGTTATATTTTATGATCCTGCTGTCCCGCAAATCTGTAGTGTTATGCCAACCTCCTTCCCATTGCCGTGGGTATAGTTTCGGTCCTGGCATGGTGTTTGGCTTCTGGTAGTACATCCTTGTGTAGGTGGTGTAGTTCGGTCCTGTTTTCTCAGGTTCTGGGTGTATACTTAGGACCCTGGTGTGCTGCTTACACAGTACATCCCTGGCTTCCATTCCCCTTGTGTCATGGTATAGTTCTGGTCCGTGGTTCACAGGTTCTGGGTGTAATCTATACCCCTGGTGCTTGCTAATCACAATACATCCCTAGGCTCCAGTTCCCCTTGTGTCCATGGTTATATTTTGGTCCAGCTTCCCTCAGGTTCTGTGTGTAATCTGATTAACCTGGTGTGCTGCTTACACAGTACAATCCCTGGCTCCTTTCCCTTGTCATGTATATTCCTGGTCCTGGTTCCCCCGGTCTGCGCCTATGCTGTGGCCCTGGTGTTTGCTCTGGTAGTACAACCACGGCCTCGGGTTCCCTTTGTGTTTGGTGGTGTATTCTAGTCCTTGTCATAGATTTTGGTGCTATTCTATGGCCCTGGTGTTCCCGCTTCGGCAGTACAACATCCATGCTTTGGTTCTTTCCTGTGTTAGTGTGTAGTTCGGTCCTGGTTCCCAGGTTCCTCCCTCCTGATCCTGCATCACCTAAATAGCATGTGTAAGTACCAGCACGCACACTCTCCGCCCGCTCGTCTTTGTCCCCTCTGCTTTGTGTAGAATGTTAGTTCTGAGATTGGATGATGGTACACTCCCTCAAGGAATCGGTTGCCGCTCTCTGGTCCGTAGTTCACTAAAAGCCGAATTAGAGAGCACGGCTTTGTCTGCTCCTGCGCTCAACCCAGGAAAAGGCAACAGGGGTTCTCACCCGTGCGGCTGCCCAAAGATACACCCAAAACAATTTCTCTATCTATCTAGTCTATCTACTTCTATCTATCTATCACTATCGATTCTATCTGTCTATGTATATGTCGTTTCTATGATTCAATCATTTCTTTATCTCATATCTATCGTCGGACCACCTCCTGGTGCCACATGGCAGTGGACTCAGATCTGTCCATCTTGTGGTCCCTGTGAGCGGACTCAGCGTCTGTCCCATCTTGTGTTGGCCCTGTGCAGCGACTCACTCTGTCCATCTGTGGTGCCATGGCAGTGAGCTCAGCTCTGTCCATCTTGTGTGCCATGTTGCATGGGGCTCAGCTCTGCCATCTTGTGGTGCCCTGTTTTGCAAAAGAGGACCAAGCTCTTGCATTTGTGGTGCCCCTGTGCATGGGCCTCAGCTCGTCCATCTTGTTGCCATGTGCGTTGGCTTCATCTCTGTCCTTCTTGTGGTCCATGTGCAGTGGCGCACAGCTCTGTCCATCTTGGGTGCCCTGTTCATGGGCTCATCGTCTGTCCAAATCCCTTGGTGTGTCCTGTGCAGGGACTAGCAGTATTGTCCATCTTGTGGTGCCATGGCAGGGATCAGTATTGTCCTCTTGTGTGGCCCATGTGCAGGGACTCAGTTATTGTCCATCTGTGGTGTCCATGTGCATGGACTCATGTATTTGCCATCTTGGTAATGCCCATGTGCAGGGACTCTGTTTGATCCTTTTGTCTTGGTGCCATTGCAGGGACTCATTCTTGTCCCTTGGGGTGCCATGTGCATGGACTCAGTATTGTCCATCTTGTGGGGCCCTGTGCAGGGACTCTAGTAATTATTCCATCTTGTGGTGCCATGTCAAGGAGCTCTCCTCTGTCCTCACCTGTGCCAGTGCAGGCGCTCCACTCTGTACTACTTGTGGGTGCCATGTGCAGTCTGGGCTCAGCTCGTCCATCTTGTGGGGCTGTCCATGGCGTGATTGTATGTGTCCTCTTGGTGGTGGCCCTGTTCAGGGAGCTCACTAATGTCCTCTTGTGGTGCCTGTGGTAGCTCACTCTCATTCTACCCCGGCACAGCACTACTAGAATTCTAATCTAAATGACCTTGAATGTGTTACGGCATGAAATATCTTTTCTGAGTTACAAAGTTTTTGGTAATTTTCGTGTGAACACCAAACCAAAAAAACAAAAGAAATAAGACAAAACAGTGTTTTTTTCCATTGTTTTTGATAGTTGATTTTTTTTTTTGTTATTTGCTCCCTGTTACGAAACTGGGCTTGTAGCGGAGCTGCTGTTTGCTCCAGCCGAAGCCCAATGGATGAACAAAGGGTATTCTGTTTTGATCCACACTCCGATCTCCCGCCGTATGTGGACTCCCCTCGGAGTGAAGCTAATGGCCGTGCGCTGGTAACAAGCCAATGTCCCGGCGAATCCCCGCTTTTATCTGGCCGGACGCTATTTGGCCGCAGTAAATATCCCATGCGTGTGCCTGTAGCCGTGCTTCTGGCTGCTGGGAGATCCCGCGCTTGGGACTTCCTTTTCCCCCCCAAACTATTAACTCTTATCGTTTCTACCTGCAAAGAGCTGAGAGTCACCCCAATTACTATATTGCCAGGTAACAATCCTCCATAGAAAGATGGATTTAAAATTGAAGAGATAGATAGATATGAGTAGATATAGAGATAGAATACAGTATTATGATAGATAAAAGATAGATAGATAGTTTATGAATTAGATAGATATAGATAGATAGCTACATATAATGAGATAGATATGACAGATACGATGCATCTACATTGAGATAGATACGCTATAGTAGATAGTGATAGATAGCATAGCTCGATAGATATAGCATGGAGAGCTATAGATCTCATAGGTCGTATGAGATCTGCATATAATTTTGCCATTAGCTCCATAGATATGCATAGATCTGAGATAGCTTAATCGAGAATCCCTCCCAGCTATATAAGATACCATATGAAAGAATAATAGATAGATATAATAGATATACAGATATGATATAGATAGAATGTGATAGATCTACAGCGTGTCCCCTACTTAAGCACACTCGACTTACATACGACCCTAGTTACCAACGAGCCCCTGAATATGGTAATTTATTTACTTTAGTCCTAGGCTCACATAATCAGCTGTAATCATTTATCACAGGTTCTGCCATGAATCTTTAGGTCTTAAATATTCATTTTTATGCACACACCCAACATTTTTAAAATCCAGTTGATCACCAGAGACCAAAAAATCTGGGCATGGATACATACTAAAATATCAGTTCTGTACTTATTACAATCCACTTAAAACAACCTACAGACACTATCTTGTATGTACCTGGGGCTGCCGATAGACAGATAGACCAAAAGAATTAGCAGCTCAGACCAAAATATGATAAACCTACTTTCCATCCCATCAAAAACCCATTTGATTTTGACTTTGGATTTTCCTATTTTTTGTAGTCTTGCTAATCTCTTTTAGTTATACTTGTGTGAGGTTTGGGCTAACCTCATTGACTGCATCCCTGTTCCTGTGCTTTTTATTAACTCAGTGCTGCAATACGGGCTTTCTTCTAGAGTAGATAGTTTATGAGATAAATCAGCTACGATAGATGATGATTTCATGATGATATAATAGTCTGTTCTGGGTCACTATCCGGATAACAATAGATCTTTCCTTTTTTGTTTCTTGGTGTCTTAGGGGTTAAGTGAAGTCCTGTACTGCATCCTCTGTGCACCCTAGGTGCCTTCAGCCACAGCTGAAAAGACTTCCTGGAATCGTCAGAACGCTTGCAGAAATTCTAAACACACAATCAGTTTTAATGTTCCTCACATATAACATTAGCAGATCTGGGGGGGCTGGGTGGGCCGAAACTTCCATCAGGTCTCCTGATATTATACAGTGCTCCAAGCCGTATCTGAAGCAACATTTGTTCACAGTGTTCCGTTGGATGTTTTATCTTGCGTGATTACATTGGGGGAATTTATAAATGCACCTTTGCGTTAGACAACCTTCCTCGCGATTGTCTGACCTAGTGGTGTGGTTGTTGAAAATTGGTGTGGTCCCTTGGAAATCGGCTATGCCTGAAAATTCTGGCGCACAGTTTGACAATGAAAAGTAGAAGCGTCAGTCCTTTGCTGCACCAGAAGTCTCATATCCACAGTGATAGATCTGCACTGGAAAACTGACTTTCCTGGCATTTGGTAATTCATGATCTTGCTTTCTGTCAGTGATGGTACTTTCATGTTGCAGCCAGGACCTCGTACCTATATGCTTTCGGATGATAAAGCGACGATACTGTGTAACAACACTACAATGACAGGAGAGCAATGTGTTGTTGCGGTTTTTTTTCATCTTAAAGGCTGTTTCTACCGTGGGACACTTAGACCTAGGACCATAATGCCTTCAATATATGAGGGTCCACACCTTTGTGCTCCAGTGGAATTTAGAGAATGGGCCCCTTTTCCTGGGGCAGGATGGAATGGTGAGGATGTGAATGGGGAGGCTTACATTCGCCTGGTAATTGTCGCAAATTTTGTGCAAATCCACCCTGACCCCCCTTTACCAGGCTAGGGGAGTTAGAGCTGATTGCAGTTTTTGGAGACCTTTCGCTAATTGTCCATAAGACCCTCAGAAAAGGAATGTATCAATGAGGAACACCCCATCTATACATCAGAGCAAGCAAAGAAGCCAACTATTGGGACTGTCGCGCCCCCTGTGATGGGAAGCCCTGATTGGGTTATTCCAGGTTATATGGCAGCTTGATGATTCTGCAGGGACCCCCAGACACCCCCTGGCCAGCCCTTCCCCTCGTATCTCGGGTCTTGAATGAGGTTTGCAAAACTCTTGCTATCTGCGATCCCAGGCGTGTCTGTTGTCACTGGGTGGGCACTCCCTCAGGTACACTATCGGGTGTGATGAGTCGCACCGCTAACATCGTTTACTCTTGGTGCATTTAGTGTAGAGAATGGCCGCCGGCCCGGGATTACGCCCTCTGCCCTTTGCCTCACCTACATTGTAAAAACGCGGACCGCTCATTCGGTGGATCCCCTTCCTAAATCGACAGTTGAGATTTCACCGACTGCAACACCCTAAAATCTTCCCATAATGCAACCTGGGCAATATACACCACGGTTTGAGGATACCCACTCGCTAAGTAAATACTACAATAGACCATGTGTACCAGACCCTTGAAGGAAATCAAATCCATTATGCAGTAGAACAGGACTTACTCACTGTATCCACCGGTGTGAATGTCTAGTAATTTCTTATATTTGTTATCCATAGCTTCTTTCTTGCCTTCTAAAATGGTACTTTTATATCTTGCTAGTGAGCCGTAAGGCTGGGTGGGCCATTCTACTAGAGCCCTCTGTGCTGGAGCTTCACAGCTGTTACACTGGTGCAGACACATCCCCCTCCACTTTGTGAGATTACCAGGCAGAGGACGGAAGGTGAAGTAACTGAGTAAGCAGGAGCCATTAGCATATTGTAAGGTTGGTTTTAGATGAAGCGAAGACATGGATAACAAATATAAAGATTACTGCCGGCTTTCTCGTTAATAGGCTTTAAGACATATAGAATACAAAATGAGTGATCATTCGGATTAATGAATGTCTGAAAAATGTCTATGTGAATAATTCATGGCGGCTCATGGTCCTTCTTGCTGGGTTCTTGGCGGGATTATCAGATGCCGGGTTAAAGGCACGTCTACTTACACTGGAGAATGACTGGTGGCTGCTGTTTCACAGCTGAGTGTTATCGTCACAGTGTGTGATCATCGTCCGGGCCCTAGTGATTCAGGCCCTTAGATATGATAAAGCATGCGGCCCAGGAACATATTAACTTGTAGCAAGTTCGGTGCAGTTGCGCAGCTGCAGCTGTCCGCTCGTGTTACCTTGTGTCCCTCTCTGCCGATGATTGAGATGGAAAGGTCCGGCAGTCATTCATCTTGCCGGGAGGGTGGCGACATTGATATACAAGCTGTCATCTAGGCAATTGTAGTTTAATTCCTTTTATGATCCGATGGGTAAATCCCCAGTGGCAGAAAAAACGCAGCGGTACGTCTCTGATGACTCTGCGCCTCGCCAAGATGGATAAACACAATTATAGGGCAACCTGGGAAGAGAAAATCCATTAAGCGGGTAATGTTAGCAGAGCCGCCTTTAATTCAGTTTAGGACCAATTTTGTGAATGATGTAAAGCGAGTGATACATTATCTGCGCCCCCTTCCTCGCTGACCTGATAGTCAGCCGCCTACTTCCGCCATTCACTCTCCTTACTAAGTCCTCAACTCAGCGAGACTGACAACTCAGATGGTACTAGACTCCCCTCCAAGAGTTGTACTGTGCAAATGACCCCATACAAAGCCGCCAGCGGAAAGACAGGCCGCACCCGCCCAAACATGTATTGATGCTCCGCCATACAGCTCGGAAGCTGTTCACTACACACAACGGGATCACATACCCCACCCCGGGGTGACCCCTAGCAACAAGTAACGATGGGCTGACCGGTTTAATATGACATGCACAGTACTACTCTCCTGATATAGATGGACAGTGCACAGTTAGCTTCTCCCGGATATTAGAGATGGACAGTGCACAGTCTCTACTTCTCTCCTGTATTATATATGTACAGTGCACGTACTACTACTCCTGTGGATATATGTACGTTCGACAATACGACTACTCCTGTTATATATAGTGGACGCCTGCACAGTACTACTTCTCCTGTATATATACTGGACAGTGCACAGTACTTCTGTCTCCTGTATATATATATGGACAGTGCACAGGAACTACTTCGCCGTAATATTCATATAGTACAGTGCATCAGACTTTCTCCTATAAGTATATTGATATATACCGAGAAACTATATAATAATATGACAGTGCAACCGTAACTACTTCTCCCTTATATATAGGGGACAGTGCACAGTACTTAACTTTCTCCTGTTATCTCTGTACAGTGCACGTAGTGTAACTACTCTCTCCTGTATAGATTATGGACAGTGCACAGTAACTACTTCTCCTGTATATAATGGACAGTGCACAGTACTACTTCTCCTGTATATATATGTACAGTGCACAGTTACTACTATCTCCTGTATATATATGGACATTGCACAGTACTACTTCCCTGTATATATATGTACAGTGCAACAGTACTACTTCTCCTGTAATATATGGACATGCACAGTACTACTTCTCCTGTATAGATTGGACAGTGCACAGTACTACTTTCTCCTTTAATATATATGTACATGCACATACTACTTCTTCTCCTGTATTATACGGACATGCACATACTCTCTCCTGTAATTATAGTACAGTGACGTACTAGACTTCTCCTGTATATTAATATGTCATTCACAGTCCATACTTCTGCCTGTATTATATGGACATTGCACAGTCTACTTCTCCTGTATATATATGGACAGTGCCCCAGTAACTAACTTTTTCTCTGTATATATATTGACATGCCCAGTACTATTCTCCTGTATAATATGTACATTGCACAGTACTAACTTCTCCTGTAATATATATGGACCGTGCACCGTACTACTTCTCCTGTAATCTATGGACGTGCCACATTACTTACTTCTTCTCCTGGATATATATGTACAGTGCCCAGTACTACTTCTCCTGTATATATATGTACAGTGCAGCTACTACTTCTCTGTATATATATGTCCAAGTGCACATTACTATTCTCTTATATATATGGACGTGACACAGTTACTACTTCTTCTCCTGTATATATATGTACAGTGCACATTACTACTTCTCCTGTGTATTATGGACAGTGCACATTAACTACTTCTCCTTATAATATAGATAGATAGACAGTGCACAGTAACTACTTCTCCTGTATATATATAATAAGAGTCACAGTAATCTCTCCTTTATATATATGTACAGTGGACCGTAACTACTTCTCCTGTATATAGATGGGCAGTGCACAGTAACTACTTCTCCTGTATATCTATGACTGTGCACAGTACTACTTCTCCTGTCTATATATGGACAGTGGCACGTACTACTTCTCCTGATATATGTATATATAAACAGTGCACAGTACTACTTCTCCCTGTATATATGTATATATGGAACAGGGGCACTTACGACTTTCCCTGTATATATATGGACAGTGCACCTACTACTTCGCCTGTATATATATGGCAGTGCACAGTACTACTGTCTCTCCTGATATGTAGGACAGTGCACAGTTAACACTCTCCTGTAAATGTAAGGGACGACACATACTAACTTCTCCCTGTATATATATTACAGTGGCACGTACCCTTTCTCCCTGTCCTGTATCATTTATGGAAACATGCACAGTACTACTACTTACTCCTGTCATATATATGGACAGTGCACAGTACTCACTTCTCCTGTATCTATTATGGAAGTGCACAGTACTCCTTCTCCTGTATATATATATAGTTACAGTGCACAGTACTACTTCTCCTTAATATTAATGGACTGTGCACAGTACTACTTCTCCGTAATTATGGACAGTGCATAAGTACTACTTCTCCTGTATATATATATGACAGTGCACAGTACGACTGTCTCCTGTATATATATATGTGACTGGTGCACAGTCCTACTTCTCCTGTATATATATGGACAGTGCACAACATACCCTAAAATCTCCCTAATATATATATATGGACGTGCACAGTACTACTTCCCCCCTTTATATATATAATATATATATAGCTATGGACTGTGCACAGTACTAACTTCTCCTGTATATATATTATTAATATATATATATATTATATATATATATGTACAGTGCACAGTACTACTCTCTTGTGTATAGGTATGGCCAGTGCACGTACTACTTCTCCTAGATATTGGACGTGCACAGTACTATCTTCTCCTGTATAAATGGACAGTGCCAGTACTACTTCTCCTGTATATATATGGACTGTGCACATACTACGTCTCCTTATATATATAGACAGTGCACAGTCACTACTTCGTATATATATGCAGTGCACAGTACTCTACTTCTCTCCTGTATTATATGGACAATGCACAGTACTTACCTTCTCCGTTGTAGTATTTGTTATAGCGGCAACAGTACTCCTCTCCTGTATAGATCTGGACAGTGCACAAGTCTACTTCTCCCTGTTATATTATATGTCAGTGCTGTACTACTGGCTCCTTGTCATATAGAGTGATGTACCAGTTGCACAGTACTCTTTCTCCTGTAAATTATATGTAGCAATGTCACAGTACTACTTCTCCGGTATATATATCTCATGGATCATGTGCACTGTATACTACGTCTCCTGTATGTAACTATATGTACAGTGCACAGTACGACACTTCTTCCCTGTTATGATAAGGGCGCCAACGTGACAGTAATACTTTCTCTTTCTCCTGTATTATATGACAGTGCACAGTACTCCCTCTATATACAAGAAATGAGCTGTTGTGTACAGAACTGTGCTCCTTTATACAGAACACTGCCCCCTATGTACAAGAAGCAGCCGCCATGTACAGATCTGTGCCCCTATATGGAAATGGGTATCATCAGAGGAGGCCCAGTCATTAGAAGCAGCGGGTGACATCAGAGGTGGCAGGGTCATTAGAGGCAGCAGGTGACATCAGAGGTGGCAGGGTCATTAGAGGCATCGGGTGACATCAGAGGTGGCAGGGTCATTAGAGGCAGCGGGTGACATCAAGTGGCGACTTGGATGGATTAAAATTGAAACCATCTTGCAGTTTCTTTTGGGTGGCGACACAATATCCGCAGCGAGGGGGGGTGCGATCCCCAATCACTTTCATTTGTAAGAACTTTAACCACAGGAGTGGAATGTCTCCATAGAATATAGAACACATCTGTTTAGTGCTTCTCGTGATATTGGATTATAGATTGTCAAGCTCTGCTGACACAGTATCAATGGGTGCATTGTGCTGGGGAGTGGACCTGTGTGAGACATTGCGTTTGCACTTTTGGCCAGGTGACTGCGCATTTCTAGCGCTGTACATGGTTATAAGGAAATAAATTAGCAAGACTCTACACTTCCTACTTTGCTGTAATGAGGAAGTTTTTACTGATTAGAAGACTGGCGACAATACACGGAGGAACGCAAGGATAATCTTATGCAGAGTTTGAAACAAAAGGGCCACAGTGCGACTTATTGTAGCCGCCAATGGGAAAATTCCTGCGCCACGGTGCGCGCATGGGTGACTGCCACCGCCACCTGTGCATCCCTCACTGATTGTTTATGTGTGAAGTTGTTACACAATGTTGCAGATTTGTTGTTCAGTTAATCATTCTTAGCAGGTATACCTTAAAGGGATCTCCAGGCTGGGGATTTGTGTATACTGTATCGAGATGGGGCATTACTAACCCCCCATATAACCGGTATCAAACCTGTGGCTCCCCAAACTACTACTCCCAGTGTTACTTCACCTGCTGGGATGAAAGAGGTTGTGTCACAGGCTGGAGAACTCTTCTCCTTTATTACCCTTTGCAGTGACTTCTCCATGTATAGCTGAGGATCTCAGGGCCTTTTACAGGTTTTACCAATTATCTTAATTAAAACTGGGTTCAAAACGCATGCGTTTTTTGGACGGACTGCTAAAAACGAAACAAAACGCTTTCAAATGCCTGTTGTGCCTCACCCTTAAAGGATTTTTCAGTGATGAATATGTTTAGTATGTCATAGAAATACTCTTGATTCTTTGTTCCCTCTATCCGTCGCTAGACGGACGAGAAGTGGAAGAGGCTCCCGTCAGTCGACCACCTATCCGGTCTCGGTGGGTCTGTGACCACCATTTCACAGAAATCTCTGGACCTGAGATGGAACGAACAATGGAAGTAGGGGAGTGACCCCAAAGTCCTCGACAACACCTTTAAATATTTAAATAAAAGATAAAGTATAGGGGCACATTCCGGAGTCCTATTGCCAGGCAATGCACCAGGGAAATCATGCAGATGCCTCTTCCTGACTGGGGAGGTATTTTGGAGTCTCTTCGACGATTCAATGAAGATGCTTTTTAGTGTGAATCAGAATGAACCAAAATATGTTGGCTCTCCATTATATTAGCAAATTCAAGCCCTCCCACTGTGGCGTTATTATTAGAGGGGATGGTCATTTTTACCTCAATCGAAATAGCACTGACATAGTCCGCAGTGCTGTACCTTCCACCCTTCTATTATCCGCTATATATGAGCACTGTGGGGGACATTAATAATAGTCGTTAGACTGTTTTGAGCGTTTTTTTAGCGGCAAAAATCTGGCGGGGCATCTCGGCGGTCATGTTCGGCGCACGGCAAAGGTCCGCTCATTAGTGGTTTTGATCCCCTGCGCCTTATCTGACATAGTGGGCGGGCTGCTATACAGATGTTGTGCACGGGTCTAGTCACCAAATTTGCGCCTACAAAAGGAGCAAAATAGGCGCAAAAATGCACCTACTATGCGCTTGGTGGCACTTTCCAACAAAAAATCACTTTACATTTCTAAAAACATACATTTTAGGTTCCAAATGAAATTTCCTCTATGCACCCTGAAAATACTTTTTCAGTTTTAAAATATAAATTTCTCCAGTAACGACTTCTTCCTTTCTATGAGATCATCTCTGTGAGTGATTATTGTCCTTATTGTACCAGATCTGAGAATATTTCGACTCATTTTCATTTAAATTTATAATAAAAAAGGCAAAGACATTTCAGCGAGAATTTTTTTTTTATTTTTGTGTTTTACATATCTTAACTTTTAGTCCCTGCAGTTAATCAATGTGGTTCGCGACATCGTACAGCTGAGACTTTTGTGCATAGATAAGCCTGACCGTTCTGTCATCTTTTTCAGTCTCCTTTCATTATGGGTCACAAATGAGATCTACAATTTGAGACAAATTTGGCGTCAAATTTAGGCGTCAAATGAATCGGACATGAGGACACTTCTAAAGTGCATGTACTAAGCCTACTAGATCCATCATAGATCGTAGCCAAAAGAAGAGCAAACCAGGCGCAAAACAGCGAACCTGAGACCCCCATGATTATGTCCCCCCTGTGCCTTATAAGACTGTGCATTACCATAGGTCATGTGTAATTATAGAGTCAGTGGGGTCACATCAAGGGTGAGGTCAAGGTGGGGTAAAGAAGTTCATGCCAGGGTCCACACCCCATTCATGTATTCTATTGTATTGTATGTATTGGACCTCTCTTCAACTCCAGAAACATTGTGCGTCTTCTATTATCCGGATATGGACGATTATGCTGCACAATCCACCGTTATTACTCCTTATTACTAATTACTTTGCGTTTTTATTCTGGTGAATGATCAGCTGAAGGAATTTTCCATTGAATGCCGCTGCTGGATATATTAGTGTTTAATACTGGCTGTGGAGCTTGTTACAATGTATCATCTGTATGGATTGTTTACTGCTGGTTACTGATTCCTTCGGAGGCGTAAACTTATAGCTCCTGAGCCCCAATTAATGGGCCCCCACTTAGCCTGCCTTGTATACTTCTGGTTTCTTCTTTGGTGTTAGAAAACCAAGTCTTCATGACCCTTTAGTACTGCAGGGCAGAATTACATATAAAGAACCCAATCCATTCTATGGTATATGTTGGGGTTCCCACTGACGTCACTACAGTTTACATCAGTGTAGTTTGGGGTGCAATCGACTCTTTTGCTCTGCCTCGGAGCTAAATCGAAACACCAATCTGCTCCTTCTTGTACCCCTGAATTATCCTTTCAGCAAGTTGATGGAGTCGTTACACCTGTTCTGAGTCTATGGTTCTTGGGGTACACCTCTGCCCCTATCACTGTTTGGTGTTTGGGGTGTTCCGTGCGTCTTTGGTGTTGCCTGACAGAGAATCTTGGAAAGTTGGCGCATGGAGGGTTCATTACCCGGCACAGCTTTCCCGCCAAATGGGGGGCTATTCTCCGCCGCGGCCATGAAATGCAGCTGTAAATACGCATGACATTTTGGGTATTGTTGCGCGAATGTGTTTTTCTAGAGCATGGAACACAACAGTTGACCATTCACCTTTTAATTGGACGACATGGGACGCTTTGCGGCTTTCTCCCTGGAAGACTGATGAGAGGAAGCCTCGGATGAACTTTCTGCTGAACTTTGACTCTTTGGTGAAGACACTGGGCAGAAAAAAGGGCTGCAGACGTCTAAGAAAAATCACTGCAAACCGTCAGCCGAGACCCGGTGGCCGTTCAATCTGCTCATCCGTTTATCTTCTGATTAGTAACAGTGGCTTACTCCAGAATATAAATGGAAGGGCCTTGTTTTATGCTGCCCCCGTGTCAAGAACGCAGCCCCGGCATGACAGAACTGTGGAGCCCTATCTACAAACTGTGCCCCTTATATACATGATGCTGGCCACCTATATACAAGGAAGCAACCCCCATGTACACTGCCCCCTATCTACAGAACTGTGGCCCTCTATTACATGTACTGCCCTATAACAAGGAAAGCACCCCCCTTCCACTGCCCCTATCTACAGAACTGTGCCACTTTATACAGACGCTGCCCCTATATACAAGGAAGCAACCCCCATGTAAGGATCACTGCCCGCTATCACAAACGTGCCCTCTATATACAGGAAAATGAGCTGCTGTGTAACAGAACTGTGCCCCTATATACAGAACACTGGCCCCCTTTATACAAGAGTCAAGCCCGCCTGTACACGATCTGTGGGCCTGTATATAGAACAGCTGCCCATATAGATACAGACCCTGCCCTATATACAATAATCGAGCCCGCCATGTACAAAACTGTGCTCTATATACAAGAAATGAGCTGTTGTGTACAGACTGTTCCTCCTATATACAGACACTGCCCCCTTTCAAAAAGCAGCCGCCAAGTCCAGATCTTGCCCCTATATGGAAATGGTCTTCAAGAGGAGGCCCGGTCAGTAGAGGCAGCGTGTGACTCAGAGGTGGCAGAGTCATTTAGAGGCGCGGTGACATCATAGGTGGCAGGGTCTCAAGAGGCACGGGTGACATCATAGGTGGCAGGTCATTAGAGGCAGCGTGTGACATCAGAGGTGGCAGGGTCCATTAGAGCAGCGGGTGACATCAGAGATGGCGGGTCCTTAGATGCAGCGGGTGACCTCAGAGGTGGCAGGGCATAGAGGCAGCGGGTGACACTCAGAGGAGGGCCCAGTCATTAGAAGCAGCGGTGACATCAGATGGCATGGTCATTAGAGGCATCGGGTGACATCAGAGGAGGAGGGGTCATTAGAGCAGTGGGTGACGATCAGAGGGGGAGGGGTCATTAGAGGCAGCGGGTGACATCAGAGGTGGCAGGGTCCATTAGAGGCAGCGGGTTGCATCAGAGGTGCAGGGTCATTTGAGCAGCTGGTGACATCAAGGAGGCAGGGGCATTAGAGGGCAGCGGGTGACATCAGAGGAGGCCCAGTCCATTAGAGGCAGCGGTGACATCAGAGGAGACAGGGGTCCATTAGAGGCAGCGGGTGACATCAGAGGTGCATGGTCATTAGAGGCAGCCGGGTGACATCAGAGGAGGCCCAGTCATTAAGCAGCGGGTGACATCATAGGAGCAGGGGGGAGGTGTGGGGGTTGGGGGTGGGGGGGGTGGGGTGGGGGGGGGGGGGGGGGGGTGGGTATGGGTGGGGGGGGGGGTTGGGGGGTTTGGTTGTGGGGGGTTGGGGCGTTTGTTTTTTTTGGTGTTGGGGGTTGTGTGGGGGGGTGTGTTGTTTGGGGTTTTTGAGAAAAGTAGAGAAACGAGTGGGGGAAACAGAGGGGGGGAGGGGGGCAGGGAAGGTGGGGAAGGAGTGGAGGGGGATGGAACGTGAGGGACGGGATGTAAGGGGGCAATGAGGCAAAAGGGGGGTGGAAAAAGAGGGTAGAGAGAGGGGGGGGGGGAGGGAAAGGAAGTGGGAAGGGGAGGGGAGGGTGAGTCGGAGGCAAAAGAGGGGGAAAGGGCTGGAAACGGGGTGGTCGGGAGAGGGGATGTCGGGGGGCAGGGATGGGGAAGTGATGAACTAGGGGAGTGGGATTGCAAGATGGAAAAAGAGACAAGGAGGGTTTTAGGGGGGTGGGGGGAGGGGGAGGGAGATAACTAGGACAACAAAGCTAGGGAAAAGGGGGCAGGGAAGAGGGAGGGGGGAGCAGAGAAAGGGGTGGGGGGGGAGGAACGAGGTTGGAGGCGAGAAGGGAGGAAGGGAGGGAGGGGGATAGATGCCTAGGGAGTACGGAGAGGGACGAGTTAGTTGAGAGAGAGGAGAGAGAAAGGGGAGGTGGAGGGGAGGAAGAACACACGGGTGTGGAGGGGATGTTGGGGGTCATTAGAGGCAGCGGCGTGACCTAGGGAGGGCAAGGTATTAGACGCAGCGGCCGACATCAGGAGGAGGCCGTCATGTTAGGCAGTGGCGTGCCGATCAGAGTGGCCAAGGGTCAATTAGAGGCAGCTGGGTGACATCAAGGTGGCAGGGTCATTAGAGAGCGTAATAGGAGCCCATCATGGGAGAGTGACATCAGAGGTGGCTAGGGTCATGTAGTATACGGGGTGACCTCAGAGGAGGCCAGTCATTAGAAACGGGCGCGGGTGAATCAGAGGGGCAGGGTCAGTTAGAGACAGCGGTGACATCAGAGGATGGCAGGGTCATAGAGTCAGCGGGTGGGTGGACATAAGGCAGGCTCAGGGTCATTAGAGTGCGCGGGGGTGACATCCGAGGAGGCATGGTCATTAAGGCATCGGGGAAACAAGGAGGTGGCAGGGTCATTAGATGCAGGGGGGTGACATCAGAGAGGCAGGGTCATTAGAGAGGCAGCGGGTGACATCAGAGGACGGCCAGGGTCATTAGATCAGCGGGGTGACATCAGAGGAGGCAGGGTCATTAGAGGGCAGCGGTGACATCAGAGGAGTCCTGCAGGGTCATTAGACGCGGGTGACATCAGACGGAGGCAGGTCATTAGAGGCAGCGGGGACATCAGAGAAGGGCAGGGTCATTAGAGGCAGCGGCTACATCAGAGGAGCAGGGTCATTAGAGGAGTGGACACATCAGAGGTGCAGGGTCATTAGAGGCAGTGGGTGAACATCAGGGTGCATCGGGTCCATTAAGGCAGCGGGTGGCAGCAAGGTGTCGGTCATTATAGGGCAGCGGGTGACATCAGAGGTGGCAGGGTCATTAGAGGCAGCGGGTGACATCAGAGGAGGAGGGGTCATTAGAGGCAGCGGGTGACATCAGAGGTGTCAGGGGTCATCAGAGATACATCTTTCTATGAATGTGTCCACTTCCATGCACTCAGCATCGGTGATGTAGTAACCTGCACAGCCTCTGCTCAGCCTCTTTGTTACAATGTTTCGCCTTCCTTTCACACATCTCTACTCTCGTCTCTCGCTTGTTTGTTACTTTGTGTCTTTGTTGCTGTTAATGAACATTTCAGTTCATCAGGTTGTGACCTTGGAGGCGGCCACTTCTGAATGAATGTGTAAAGCGGAGCCTCTTCACTGAGCTGGTGGTTTGTTTCTGTGTTTTTTTATTTCTATGTTTTATATGTTTAACAAAGTGCAGAGTTGTGCGAACCCGACCATCTCTGCTGAGCATCCATTATTATGTAAAGAGGAGGCCTAGTGAAAGAAATCAGCTGTGACCATACAGATTGCAGCCAGAGAGATGTGTAATCAGACCTCACACTGCTGTTCTCTCTGCAGCCAATGTTATGTATTGTCCCAGCAGAGATGTGTAATCATAACTCACACTGCTGTGCTCTGTGCTCTCTCTAGCCAGAGTTATGCATTGTCCCAGGAGAGATGTTTAATCATAATTCACACTGCTGTGCTCTATGCTCTCTGCAGCCAATGTTATGTATTGTCCCAGCAGAGATGTGCAATCTTACCTCACACTACTGTGCTCTGAGCTCTCTGCAGCCAGTGCTATGTATTGTCCCTGGAGCGAGTGGCGACTTGGATGGATTAAAATTGAAACCATCTTGCAGTTTCTTTTGGGTGGCGACACAATATCCGCAGCGAGGGGGGGTGCGATCCCCAATCACTTTCATTTGTAAGAACTTTAACCACAGGAGTGGAATGTCTCCATAGAATATAGAACACATCTGTTTAGTGCTTCTCGTGATATTGGATTATAGATTGTCAAGCTCTGCTGACACAGTATCAATGGGTGCATTGTGCTGGGGAGTGGACCTGTGTGAGACATTGCGTTTGCACTTTTGGCCAGGTGACTGCGCATTTCTAGCGCTGTACATGGTTATAAGGAAATAAATTAGCAAGACTCTACACTTCCTACTTTGCTGTAATGAGGAAGTTTTTACTGATTAGAAGACTGGCGACAATACACGGAGGAACGCAAGGATAATCTTATGCAGAGTTTGAAACAAAAGGGCCACAGTGCGACTTATTGTAGCCGCCAATGGGAAAATTCCTGCGCCACGGTGCGCGCATGGGTGACTGCCACCGCCACCTGTGCATCCCTCACTGATTGTTTATGTGTGAAGTTGTTACACAATGTTGCAGATTTGTTGTTCAGTTAATCATTCTTAGCAGGTATACCTTAAAGGGATCTCCAGGCTGGGGATTTGTGTATACTGTATCGAGATGGGGCATTACTAACCCCCCATATAACCGGTATCAAACCTGTGGCTCCCCAAACTACTACTCCCAGTGTTACTTCACCTGCTGGGATGAAAGAGGTTGTGTCACAGGCTGGAGAACTCTTCTCCTTTATTACCCTTTGCAGTGACTTCTCCATGTATAGCTGAGGATCTCAGGGCCTTTTACAGGTTTTACCAATTATCTTAATTAAAACTGGGTTCAAAACGCATGCGTTTTTTGGACGGACTGCTAAAAACGAAACAAAACGCTTTCAAATGCCTGTTGTGCCTCACCCTTAAAGGATTTTTCAGTGATGAATATGTTTAGTATGTCATAGAAATACTCTTGATTCTTTGTTCCCTCTATCCGTCGCTAGACGGACGAGAAGTGGAAGAGGCTCCCGTCAGTCGACCACCTATCCGGTCTCGGTGGGTCTGTGACCACCATTTCACAGAAATCTCTGGACCTGAGATGGAACGAACAATGGAAGTAGGGGAGTGACCCCAAAGTCCTCGACAACACCTTTAAATATTTAAATAAAAGATAAAGTATAGGGGCACATTCCGGAGTCCTATTGCCAGGCAATGCACCAGGGAAATCATGCAGATGCCTCTTCCTGACTGGGGAGGTATTTTGGAGTCTCTTCGACGATTCAATGAAGATGCTTTTTAGTGTGAATCAGAATGAACCAAAATATGTTGGCTCTCCATTATATTAGCAAATTCAAGCCCTCCCACTGTGGCGTTATTATTAGAGGGGATGGTCATTTTTACCTCAATCGAAATAGCACTGACATAGTCCGCAGTGCTGTACCTTCCACCCTTCTATTATCCGCTATATATGAGCACTGTGGGGGACATTAATAATAGTCGTTAGACTGTTTTGAGCGTTTTTTTAGCGGCAAAAATCTGGCGGGGCATCTCGGCGGTCATGTTCGGCGCACGGCAAAGGTCCGCTCATTAGTGGTTTTGATCCCCTGCGCCTTATCTGACATAGTGGGCGGGCTGCTATACAGATGTTGTGCACGGGTCTAGTCACCAAATTTGCGCCTACAAAAGGAGCAAAATAGGCGCAAAAATGCACCTACTATGCGCTTGGTGGCACTTTCCAACAAAAAATCACTTTACATTTCTAAAAACATACATTTTAGGTTCCAAATGAAATTTCCTCTATGCACCCTGAAAATACTTTTTCAGTTTTAAAATATAAATTTCTCCAGTAACGACTTCTTCCTTTCTATGAGATCATCTCTGTGAGTGATTATTGTCCTTATTGTACCAGATCTGAGAATATTTCGACTCATTTTCATTTAAATTTATAATAAAAAAGGCAAAGACATTTCAGCGAGAATTTTTTTTTTATTTTTGTGTTTTACATATCTTAACTTTTAGTCCCTGCAGTTAATCAATGTGGTTCGCGACATCGTACAGCTGAGACTTTTGTGCATAGATAAGCCTGACCGTTCTGTCATCTTTTTCAGTCTCCTTTCATTATGGGTCACAAATGAGATCTACAATTTGAGACAAATTTGGCGTCAAATTTAGGCGTCAAATGAATCGGACATGAGGACACTTCTAAAGTGCATGTACTAAGCCTACTAGATCCATCATAGATCGTAGCCAAAAGAAGAGCAAACCAGGCGCAAAACAGCGAACCTGAGACCCCCATGATTATGTCCCCCCTGTGCCTTATAAGACTGTGCATTACCATAGGTCATGTGTAATTATAGAGTCAGTGGGGTCACATCAAGGGTGAGGTCAAGGTGGGGTAAAGAAGTTCATGCCAGGGTCCACACCCCATTCATGTATTCTATTGTATTGTATGTATTGGACCTCTCTTCAACTCCAGAAACATTGTGCGTCTTCTATTATCCGGATATGGACGATTATGCTGCACAATCCACCGTTATTACTCCTTATTACTAATTACTTTGCGTTTTTATTCTGGTGAATGATCAGCTGAAGGAATTTTCCATTGAATGCCGCTGCTGGATATATTAGTGTTTAATACTGGCTGTGGAGCTTGTTACAATGTATCATCTGTATGGATTGTTTACTGCTGGTTACTGATTCCTTCGGAGGCGTAAACTTATAGCTCCTGAGCCCCAATTAATGGGCCCCCACTTAGCCTGCCTTGTATACTTCTGGTTTCTTCTTTGGTGTTAGAAAACCAAGTCTTCATGACCCTTTAGTACTGCAGGGCAGAATTACATATAAAGAACCCAATCCATTCTATGGTATATGTTGGGGTTCCCACTGACGTCACTACAGTTTACATCAGTGTAGTTTGGGGTGCAATCGACTCTTTTGCTCTGCCTCGGAGCTAAATCGAAACACCAATCTGCTCCTTCTTGTACCCCTGAATTATCCTTTCAGCAAGTTGATGGAGTCGTTACACCTGTTCTGAGTCTATGGTTCTTGGGGTACACCTCTGCCCCTATCACTGTTTGGTGTTTGGGGTGTTCCGTGCGTCTTTGGTGTTGCCTGACAGAGAATCTTGGAAAGTTGGCGCATGGAGGGTTCATTACCCGGCAC
Source organism: Engystomops pustulosus (assembly GCA_019512145.1). Taxonomy (NCBI): domain Eukaryota; kingdom Metazoa; phylum Chordata; class Amphibia; order Anura; family Leptodactylidae; genus Engystomops; species Engystomops pustulosus. Next base: position 11,653,022 of record CM033651.1, read on the forward strand.
AGCTTTCCCGCCAAATGGGGGGCTATTCTCCGCCGCGGCCATGAAATGCAGCTGTAAATACGCATGACATTTTGGGTATTGTTGCGCGAATGTGTTTTTCTAGAGCATGGAACACAACAGTTGACCATTCACCTTTTAATTGGACGACATGGGACGCTTTGCGGCTTTCTCCCTGGAAGACTGATGAGAGGAAGCCTCGGATGAACTTTCTGCTGAACTTTGACTCTTTGGTGAAGACACTGGGCAGAAAAAAGGGCTGCAGACGTCTAAGAAAAATCACTGCAAACCGTCAGCCGAGACCCGGTGGCCGTTCAATCTGCTCATCCGTTTATCTTCTGATTAGTAACAGTGGCTTACTCCAGAATATAAATGGAAGGGCCTTGTTTTATGCTGCCCCCGTGTCAAGAACGCAGCCCCGGCATGACAGAACTGTGGAGCCCTATCTACAAACTGTGCCCCTTATATACATGATGCTGGCCACCTATATACAAGGAAGCAACCCCCATGTACACTGCCCCCTATCTACAGAACTGTGGCCCTCTATTACATGTACTGCCCTATAACAAGGAAAGCACCCCCCTTCCACTGCCCCTATCTACAGAACTGTGCCACTTTATACAGACGCTGCCCCTATATACAAGGAAGCAACCCCCATGTAAGGATCACTGCCCGCTATCACAAACGTGCCCTCTATATACAGGAAAATGAGCTGCTGTGTAACAGAACTGTGCCCCTATATACAGAACACTGGCCCCCTTTATACAAGAGTCAAGCCCGCCTGTACACGATCTGTGGGCCTGTATATAGAACAGCTGCCCATATAGATACAGACCCTGCCCTATATACAATAATCGAGCCCGCCATGTACAAAACTGTGCTCTATATACAAGAAATGAGCTGTTGTGTACAGACTGTTCCTCCTATATACAGACACTGCCCCCTTTCAAAAAGCAGCCGCCAAGTCCAGATCTTGCCCCTATATGGAAATGGTCTTCAAGAGGAGGCCCGGTCAGTAGAGGCAGCGTGTGACTCAGAGGTGGCAGAGTCATTTAGAGGCGCGGTGACATCATAGGTGGCAGGGTCTCAAGAGGCACGGGTGACATCATAGGTGGCAGGTCATTAGAGGCAGCGTGTGACATCAGAGGTGGCAGGGTCCATTAGAGCAGCGGGTGACATCAGAGATGGCGGGTCCTTAGATGCAGCGGGTGACCTCAGAGGTGGCAGGGCATAGAGGCAGCGGGTGACACTCAGAGGAGGGCCCAGTCATTAGAAGCAGCGGTGACATCAGATGGCATGGTCATTAGAGGCATCGGGTGACATCAGAGGAGGAGGGGTCATTAGAGCAGTGGGTGACGATCAGAGGGGGAGGGGTCATTAGAGGCAGCGGGTGACATCAGAGGTGGCAGGGTCCATTAGAGGCAGCGGGTTGCATCAGAGGTGCAGGGTCATTTGAGCAGCTGGTGACATCAAGGAGGCAGGGGCATTAGAGGGCAGCGGGTGACATCAGAGGAGGCCCAGTCCATTAGAGGCAGCGGTGACATCAGAGGAGACAGGGGTCCATTAGAGGCAGCGGGTGACATCAGAGGTGCATGGTCATTAGAGGCAGCCGGGTGACATCAGAGGAGGCCCAGTCATTAAGCAGCGGGTGACATCATAGGAGCAGGGGGGAGGTGTGGGGGTTGGGGGTGGGGGGGGTGGGGTGGGGGGGGGGGGGGGGGGGTGGGTATGGGTGGGGGGGGGGGTTGGGGGGTTTGGTTGTGGGGGGTTGGGGCGTTTGTTTTTTTTGGTGTTGGGGGTTGTGTGGGGGGGTGTGTTGTTTGGGGTTTTTGAGAAAAGTAGAGAAACGAGTGGGGGAAACAGAGGGGGGGAGGGGGGCAGGGAAGGTGGGGAAGGAGTGGAGGGGGATGGAACGTGAGGGACGGGATGTAAGGGGGCAATGAGGCAAAAGGGGGGTGGAAAAAGAGGGTAGAGAGAGGGGGGGGGGGAGGGAAAGGAAGTGGGAAGGGGAGGGGAGGGTGAGTCGGAGGCAAAAGAGGGGGAAAGGGCTGGAAACGGGGTGGTCGGGAGAGGGGATGTCGGGGGGCAGGGATGGGGAAGTGATGAACTAGGGGAGTGGGATTGCAAGATGGAAAAAGAGACAAGGAGGGTTTTAGGGGGGTGGGGGGAGGGGGAGGGAGATAACTAGGACAACAAAGCTAGGGAAAAGGGGGCAGGGAAGAGGGAGGGGGGAGCAGAGAAAGGGGTGGGGGGGGAGGAACGAGGTTGGAGGCGAGAAGGGAGGAAGGGAGGGAGGGGGATAGATGCCTAGGGAGTACGGAGAGGGACGAGTTAGTTGAGAGAGAGGAGAGAGAAAGGGGAGGTGGAGGGGAGGAAGAACACACGGGTGTGGAGGGGATGTTGGGGGTCATTAGAGGCAGCGGGTGACTCTAGGGAGGGCAGGTCTTAAGGCAGCGGCCGACTACGAGGAGGCAACAGTATTAGCGCAGCGGCCGACATCGAGGAGGCAGGCGTCATAGAGGGAGTGGGTGACATCAAGGTGGCCAAGGGTCATTAAGGCACGTCGGTGACATCGAGGTGGCAGGGTCATTATATCGCGTGGTGAATAAGGGAGGCCCAGTCATTCAGAAGACAGAGGGTGACATCAGAGGGCGGGTCATTAGAGCAGCGGGGGTTGACATCAGAGGTGGCGTAGGGTCCATTAGAGGCGGGGCGGTGAATCAGAGGAGGCAGGGTCATTAGAGTGAAGCGGGACATCACGAGGAGGCAGTGGTCATTAAGAGCAGGTGCGGGGGACATACAGAGGCGGCTCAGGGTCATTAGACGCAGGGGTGACATCAGAGAGGCAGGGTCATTAGAGAGGCAGCGGGGTGACATCAGAGGAGGCCAGGGTCATTAGATCAGCGGGGGGTTTGACATCAGAGGAGGCCCAGTCATTAGAGGCAGCGGTGACATCAGAGGACTGCAGGGTCATTAGTAGCGCGGGTGACATCAGACGGAGGCAGGTCATTAGAGGCAGCGGCCGACATCAGAGACAGGCAGGGTCATAGAGGCAGCGGCTACATCAGAGGAGCGGGTCATTAGAGGACAGTGGTCACATCAGAGGTGCAGGGTCATTAGAGGCAGTTGGTGAACATCAGGGTGCTCAGGGTCATTATAGGCAGCGGTGCACAAGGTGTCGGTCATTAACGGCAGCGGTGACATCAGAGGTGGCAGGGTCATTAGAGGCAGTGGGTGACATCAGAGGCAGGTCCTTAGAGCAGCGGGTTGACATCAGATGGGCAGGGGTCATTAGAAGTGCAGCGGGTGACATCAGTAGTGGCAGGGTCATTAGAGGCGTGGGGGTGACATCAGAGGAGGAGGGGTCATCAGAGATACGTCTTTCTAGAATGTGTCCACTTCCATGCACTCAGCATTGGTGATGTACTTGACCTGCACAGCTCTGCTCAGCCTCTTTGTTACAATGTTTCGCCTTCCTTTCACACATCTCTACTCTCGTCTCTCGTTTGTTTGTTACTTTGTGTTTTGTTGCTGTAATGAACATTTCAGTTCATCAGGTTGAACTTGGAGGCGGCCACTTCTGAATGAATGTGTAAAGCGGAGCCTCTCACTGAGCTGGTGGTTTGTTTCTGTGTTTTTTTATTTCTATGTTTTATATGTTTAACAAGTGCAGAGTTGTCGAACCCGAACCATCTTGCTGAGCATCCATTATTAGTAAAGCGAGGCCTAGTGAAGAAATCGCTGTGACCATACAGATTGCCAGCCAGAAGATGTGTAATCATACCTCACACTGCTGTTCTCTCTGCAGCCAATGTTATGTATTGTCCAGCAGAGATGTGTATTCATAACTCACACTGCTGTGCTCTGTGTCTCTCTAGCCAGAGTTATGTATTGTCCCAGGAGAGATGTTAATCATAATTCACACTGCTGTGCTCTAGCTCTTGCAGCCAATGTTATGCATGTTCCCAGCAGAGATGTGCAATCTTACCTCACACTACTGTGCTCTGAGCTCTCTGCAGCCAGTGCTATGTATTGTCCCTGGAGAGATGTGTAATCAGACCTCACACTGCTGTGCTCTATGCTCTCTGCTGCCAATGTTATGTATTGTCTCAGCAGAGATGTGCAATCTTACCTCACACTACTGTGCTCTGAGCTCTCTGCAGCCAGTGCTATGTATTGTCCCTGGAGAGCACTGGACCTGCAGGAGAGCTCAGACACAGTAGTGGAGGAAGATTGCACATGCCCTCTGCTGAGACAATACATAACTTGGCAGCAGAGAGCATAGAGCACAGCGTGTGAGGTCTGATTACCACATCTCTCCAGGGTACAAATAGCACTAGCTGCAGAGAGCTCAGAGCACAGCAGTGGAGTAAGAATTGGCACATTTCTCTGTGGGAAATGCTAACCTTGGCTGCAGTAGAGCTAGGCACAGCAGTGTGAATTAATGATTAACATCTCTCCTGGGGACAAATAACATAACTTGGCTAGAGAGACACAGGCACCAGCATGTGAGTTATGAATAACATCTCTGCTGGGACAATACATAACATTGGCTGCAGAGAAGACAGCAGTGTGAGGTATGATTACACTCTCGTCTGGCTGGCAATCTGTATGGTCACAGCTGTTTCTTCACTAGGCCTCAGCTCTATATAATAATGGATGTCAGCAAGAGTTTCGGGTTCGCACAACTCGACACGTTGTTAAACATAAAACATAGAAATAAAAAAACACAGAAACTAAACCACCAGCATGTGAGAGGCTCTCGCTTTACACATTCATTCGAGAAGTGGCCGACCCCAAGTCACACCTGATGAACTGAAATGTTGCTTAACACAACAAGAACACAAAGTACAAAACACACGAGAGACGAGAGTAGAGATGTGTGAAAGGATAGGCGACAACATTGTAACAAAAGAGGCGTGAGCATAGCGTCAGATCAGTACATCACCAATGCTGATGCATGGAAGTGGACACATTCTAAGAAAGCACGTATCTCCTGATGACCCCTCCTCCTCTGATGTCACCCCACTGCTCTAATGACCTGCCACGACTGATGTCACCCGCTGCCTTCTATGACCCCTCCCCTCTGTGTGCACACCCGCTGCCTCCTAAGACCTGACCTCTGACTGTCAACCCATGCCTCTAATGACCTCTGCCACCTCGGTTACCGTGCCGATATCCCACCTTATACCCTGCCTATAATGACCCTGACACCGCTGATGTCACCACTGCCTATAATGACCCTGCACCTCTGATGTGCACCACTGCTTCCTCTAATGACCCTGCTACGCTCTGATTTACACGCCTGCCTCTACTGACCCGCCTTCTCTCGATGTCGGCCGTCTGCTCTCTAACCCTGGCCATCTCTATCGGCGCCCTCTATCCCGCCCCTGATGTCACCCCCTATCTAATGACCCTGCCATCCTTGATGTCACCCCTGCCTTCTAATGTGGGCCTCCTCTGATGTCAAACAACCCCCCGCTGACATACTACTGACCTGCCCTCTGCTGTTACCCCGCTGCCTCTCTAATGACCCTGGGCCTCCTCGGATGTCACCCCACCCGCAGTACCCTAATGACCCTGAGCCCCTCTTATGTCCCCCGACCTGCTCTATGACCACTGCCTCCTCGTGATGTACCCGCTCCTCTAAATGACCCTGCCTCCTTGATTCACCGCCCCGTTCCTCTAATGGACCCTAGCCGCCACCTCTGATGTCACCCCGCTTGCCTCTAATGACCCTAGCCCTCTGATGTCACCCGTCTGTCCTTCTGAATGACTGGGCCTCCTCTTAGTCACCACGCGTATAATGACCCTGCCACCTCTGATGTCACCGTACGTGCCTCTATGACCCTGCCACCTTGATGGTCACCCCCACTCCCTCTAATGACGCCTGCCTCTCTCGATGCGGCCGCTGCGTCTAAATACTGTTGCCTCCTCGTGATGGTCGGCCGCTGCCTTAAGACCTGCCCTCCCTAGAGTCACCCGCTGCCTCTAATGACCCCCAACATCCCCTCCACACCCGTGTGTTCTTCCTCCCCTCCACCTCCCCTTTCTCTCTCCTCTCTCTCAACTAACTCGTCCCTCTCCGTACTCCCTAGGCATCTATCCCCCTCCCTCCCTTCCTCCCTTCTCGCCTCCAACCTCGTTCCTCCCCCCCCACCCCTTTCTCTGCTCCCCCCTCCCTCTTCCCTGCCCCCTTTTCCCTAGCTTTGTTGTCCTAGTTATCTCCCTCCCCCTCCCCCCACCCCCCTAAAACCCTCCTTGTCTCTTTTTCCATCTTGCAATCCCACTCCCCTAGTTCATCACTTCCCCATCCCTGCCCCCCGACATCCCCTCTCCCGACCACCCCGTTTCCAGCCCTTTCCCCCTCTTTTGCCTCCGACTCACCCTCCCCTCCCCTTCCCACTTCCTTTCCCTCCCCCCCCCCCTCTCTCTACCCTCTTTTTCCACCCCCCTTTTGCCTCATTGCCCCCTTACATCCCGTCCCTCACGTTCCATCCCCCTCCACTCCTTCCCCACCTTCCCTGCCCCCCTCCCCCCCTCTGTTTCCCCCACTCGTTTCTCTACTTTTCTCAAAAACCCCAAACAACACACCCCCCCACACAACCCCCAACACCAAAAAAAACAAACGCCCCAACCCCCCACAACCAAACCCCCCAACCCCCCCCCCCACCCATACCCACCCCCCCCCCCCCCCCCCCACCCCACCCCCCCCACCCCCAACCCGACTCACACTCCTGCCTCCTATGATGTCACCCGCTGCCTTAATGACTGGGCCTCCTCTGATGTCACCCGCTGCCTCTAATGACCTGCACCTCTGATGTCACCGCTGCCTCTAATGGACCCTGTCTCCTCTGATGTCCCCGCTGCCTCTAATGACTTGGGCCTCCTCTGATGTCACCGCTGCCTCTAATGACCCCTGCCTCCTTGATGTCACCAGCTGCTCAAATGACCCTGCACTCTGATGTCAACCCGCTGCCTCTAATGGACCCTGCCACCTCTGATGTCACCCGCTGCCTCTAATGACCCCTCCTCTGATCGTCACCCACTGCTCTAATGACCCTGCCTCCTCTGATGTCACCCGCTGCCTCTAATGACCCTGCCACCTCTGATGTCACCCGCTGCTTCTAATGACTGGGCCTCCTCTGATGTCACCCGCTGCCTCTAATGACCCTGCCACCTCTGATGTCACCCGCTGCCTCTAATGACCCGCCATCTCTGATGTCACCCGCTGCCTCTAATGACCCTGCCACCTCTGATGTCACCCGCTGCCTCTAATGACCTGCCACCTCTGATGCACCCTGCTCTTGGCCCTGCCACCTTGATGTCACCGCGCCTCTAATGACTCTGCCACCTCTGATGTCACCGCTGCCTCTAATGACCGGGCCTCCTCTGAAGACCATTTCCATATAGGGGCAAGATCTGGACTTGGCGGCTGCTTTTTGAAAGGGGGCAGTGTCTGTATATAGGAGGACAGTTCTGTACACAACAGCTCATTTCTTGTATATAGAGGGCACGTTTTGTACATGGCGGGCTCGATTTGTATATAGGGGCAGGGTTCTGTATCTATATGGGCCGTGTTCTATATACAGGCCCACAGATCTGTACATGGCGGGCTTGCTCTTGTATAAAGGGGGCCAGTGTTCTGTATATAGGGGCACAGTTCTGTACACAGCAGCTCATTTCTTGTATATAGAGGGCACAGTTTGTAGATAGCGGGCAGTGATCCTTACATGGGGGTTGCTTCCTTGTATATAGGGGGCAGCGTCTGTATATAAGTGGCACAGTTCTGTAGATAGGGGCAGTGACATGGGGTTGCTTTCCTTGTATATAGGGCAGTATCCTGTAATAGAGGGCACAGTTCTGTAGATAGGGGGCAGTGTACATGGGGGTTGTTCCTTGTATATAGGTGGCAGCATCTGTATATAAGGGGCACAGTTTGTAGATAGGGCCACAGTTCTGTACATGGGGGCTGCTTCTTGACACCGGGGGCAGCATAAAACAAGGCCTCCTTATATTCTGGAGTAAGCCACTGTTACTAATCAGCAGATATAAGGATGAGCCCAGTATGAACGGCCCCGGGTCTCGGCTGACGGTTTTGCAGTGATTTTTCTTAGACGTCGCAGCCCTTTTTTCTGTCCCAGATGTCTTCACCAAAGAGTCAAAGTCATCAGAAAGCAGAAAGTTTCACCGAGGCTTCCCTCCATCAGTCTTCCGGAGACAAGACCGCAAGCGTCCCAGTCGTCAATGATAAAAGTGAATGGTCACTGTTTGGTTAATGCTCTAGACAAAACACATTCGCGCAACCAATACCAAAATGTCATGCGTATTACAGCTGCATTTCATGGGCCGCGGCGTAGAATAGCCCCCCATTTGTGAGCGGGAAATGCTGTGCCGGGTAATGACCCTCCATGCGCCACACTTTCCAAGGATTCTCTGTCAGAACACCAAAGACGCCGGACACCCCAAAACACAAACCGTGATAGGGGCAGAGGTGTACCCCAAGAACCCATCGACTCAGTACAGGTAGAACGACTCCATCAACTCTGCCATGAAAGGATCATTCAGGGGGGTACAAGAAGGAGCAGATTGGTGTTTCGAGTTATCTCCGAGGCAGAGCAAAAGAGTCGTTGCACCCCAAACTACAACTGATGTAAACTTGTAGTGACGGTCAGTGGGAACCCCAACATCTCCATAGAATGGATTGGGTTCTTTAGTAGTAATTCTGCCCTGCAGGTTACTAAAGGGTATGAAGGACTTGGTTTCTAACACCAAAGAAGAAACCAGAAGTATACAAGGCAGGCTAAGTGGGGGCCCCATTACATTGGGGCTCAGGAGCTAAGTTTACCCTCGCAAGAGAATCGTAACGCAGCAGTAACATCACATACAACTGATACATTGTACAAGTCGCCACAGCCAGTATAAAACACTAATATATCCAGCATGCGGCAATCAATGGAAAGTTCCTTCAGCTGATCATTCACCAGAATAAAAACGCAAAGTAATTGTAAAAGGAGTAATAACGTGGATTGTGCAGCAGAATCGTCCATATCCGGATAATAGAAGACGCACAATGTTTCTGGAGTTGAGAGGAGGGTTCCATATAATACATACAATAGAAACATGAATGGGGGTGTGGACCCTTGCATGAACTTCTTTAACCCCACCTTGACCTCACCCTTGATGTGACCACTGATCTATAATACACATGACCCTATGGTAGCACAGTCTTATAAGGACAGGGGGACATAATCATGGGGGTCTCAGGTTCGCCTGTTTTGCGCCTGGTTTGCTCTTCTTTTGGCTAGATCTTGATGGATCTAGTTTAGGCTTAGTACATGCACTTTAGAAGTGTCTCATGTCCGATTCATTTGACGCCAAATTTGCGCCAAATTTTCTCAAATTGTGAGATCTCATTGTGACCCATAATGAAAGGAGATGAGAAAGTGACGAACGTGTCAGGCTTCATCTCATGCACAAAAGTCTCAGCTTGTTACGATGTTACGCGAACCACATTGATTTAACTGCAGGGCACTAAAAGTTAGATTGTAAAAACAAAAAATAAAAAAAAAATTCTCGCTGAAATGTCTTTGCCGTTTTTTATTATAAATTTAAGGAGAAAATGGAGTCTGTAATATTCTCAGTCTGGTACATAAGACAATAATCACTCACAGAGATATCTCATAGAAAGTGAGACGAAGTCGTTACTGGAGAAATTTATATTTTAAAACTGAAAAAGTATTTTCTGTTGCATAGAGGAAAATTTCATTTGGGAACAAAATAGTATGTTTTTAGAAAATGTAAAGTGATTTTTTTTGGAAAGTGCACAGCGCCATAGTAGGTGCATTTTTGACGCCTATTTTGCTCCTTTGTAGGCGCACAAATTTGGTGATCTAGCACCCGTGCACAACATCTGTATAGCAGCCGCCACTATGTCAGATAAGGCGCAGGGGATCAAAACCACTAAATGCGGAACCTTTGCCGTGGCCGGAACATGCGGACCGAGATGCGCCAGATTTTTTGCGCCTAAAAAAACGCTCAAAAACAGTCTAACGACTATTTTAATGTCCCCCACAGTGCTCAATATATAGAGGATAATAGACAGGGTGGAGGTACAGCACTGCGGACTATGTCAGTGCTATTATCGATTGAAGGTAAACATGACCTCCCCTCTATATAATAACGCCACAGTGGGAGGGCTTGCATTTGCTAAATAGTAAGGAGAGCCAAATCATTTTGAGTCATTCTGATTCCACACTAAAAAGCATCTTCATTGATGTGAAGAGACTCCCAAATACCTCCCCAGCAAGCGAAGGGCATCTGCATGCATTGCCCTGGTGCATTGCTCTGGCAATAGGACTCCGTGATATGTGCCCCTATACTTTATCTTTATTTAAATATTAGAGGTGTTTCGAGGACTGGGGGTCACCCCCTACTTCCATTGCTTAGTTCCATCTCAGGTCCAGAGATTCTGTGAAATGGTGGTCAAGACGCCACCGAGGACCGTTGATAGGTGGTCGAAAACTGACGGGAGCCCTTCACTTCTCGTCCGTCTAGCGACTGGATAGAGGGAACAAAGAATCAAGAGTATTTCTATGACATACTAAACATATTCCATCACTGAAAAACTCCCTTTAAGGGTGACCACAACATGGATTGAAAGCGTTTTGTTTCGTTTTAGCGTCCGTCCAAAAAACGCATCGTCGTTTTTGACCAGTTTTAATTAAGATAATTGGTAAAACCTGTAAGGACCCTGAGATCCTCAGCTATGATCATGGAGAAGTCACTGCAAAGGTAATAAATGGAGAAGAGTTCTCCAGCCTGTGCACAAACCTTTCATCCCAGCAGGTGAAGAGTAAGTCACAATGGGAGTCGAGTTTGGGGAGCCAAGGTTTGAACGGTATATATGGGGGGTTAGTAATGCCCCCCATCTCGATACAGTATCACAAATCCCCAGCCTGGAGATCCCTTTAAGTGTATACCTGCTAAGAATGATTACTGAAAACAAATCTGGCAACATTTGTAACAACTTCACACATAAACATCAGTGAGGGATGCACAGGTGGCGGTGGCAGTCACCATGCGGCGCACCGTGGCGCAGGAATTTTCCAATTGGCGGCTACAATACAGTCGCATGTGGCCTTTTGTTTCAAACTTCTGCCATAGATTATCCTTGCGTTACCTCCGTGTTTTCGCCAGTCTTCTAATCAGTAAAAACTGCCTCATTACATGAAAGTAGGAAGTGTAGAGTCTTTGGCTAATTATTTTCCTTATAACCATGTACAGCGCTAGAAATGCGCAGTCAGATGGCAAAAGTGCCAAACGCAATGATCTCACACAGTCAATCCACCAGCAAATGCACCCATTGATCTTGTCAGCAGAGCTTGACAATCTATAAATCCAATATCACAGAAGAAGCCACTAAACAGATGTGTTCTAATTCTATGGAGACATTTCCAATCTCCTGTGGTTAAAGTTCTACAAATGAAATGATTTGGGATCGCCCCCCCCTCCGCTGCGGATATTGTGTCGCCACCCAAAATGAAACTGCAAGATGGTTTCAATTTTAATCCATCCAAGTCGCCACTCGAGAGATGTGTAATCAGACCTCACACTGCTGTGCTCTATGCTCTCTGCTGCCAATGTTATGTATTGTCTCAGCAGAGATGTGCAATCTTACCTCACACTACTGTGCTCTGAGCTCTCTGCAGCCAGTGCTATGTATTGTCCCTGGAGCGAGTGGCGACTTGGATGGATTAAAATTGAAACCATCTTGCAGTTTCTTTTGGGTGGCGACACAATATCCGCAGCGAGGGGGGGTGCGATCCCCAATCACTTTCATTTGTAAGAACTTTAACCACAGGAGTGGAATGTCTCCATAGAATATAGAACACATCTGTTTAGTGCTTCTCGTGATATTGGATTATAGATTGTCAAGCTCTGCTGACACAGTATCAATGGGTGCATTGTGCTGGGGAGTGGACCTGTGTGAGACATTGCGTTTGCACTTTTGGCCAGGTGACTGCGCATTTCTAGCGCTGTACATGGTTATAAGGAAATAAATTAGCAAGACTCTACACTTCCTACTTTGCTGTAATGAGGAAGTTTTTACTGATTAGAAGACTGGCGACAATACACGGAGGAACGCAAGGATAATCTTATGCAGAGTTTGAAACAAAAGGGCCACAGTGCGACTTATTGTAGCCGCCAATGGGAAAATTCCTGCGCCACGGTGCGCGCATGGGTGACTGCCACCGCCACCTGTGCATCCCTCACTGATTGTTTATGTGTGAAGTTGTTACACAATGTTGCAGATTTGTTGTTCAGTTAATCATTCTTAGCAGGTATACCTTAAAGGGATCTCCAGGCTGGGGATTTGTGTATACTGTATCGAGATGGGGCATTACTAACCCCCCATATAACCGGTATCAAACCTGTGGCTCCCCAAACTACTACTCCCAGTGTTACTTCACCTGCTGGGATGAAAGAGGTTGTGTCACAGGCTGGAGAACTCTTCTCCTTTATTACCCTTTGCAGTGACTTCTCCATGTATAGCTGAGGATCTCAGGGCCTTTTACAGGTTTTACCAATTATCTTAATTAAAACTGGGTTCAAAACGCATGCGTTTTTTGGACGGACTGCTAAAAACGAAACAAAACGCTTTCAAATGCCTGTTGTGCCTCACCCTTAAAGGATTTTTCAGTGATGAATATGTTTAGTATGTCATAGAAATACTCTTGATTCTTTGTTCCCTCTATCCGTCGCTAGACGGACGAGAAGTGGAAGAGGCTCCCGTCAGTCGACCACCTATCCGGTCTCGGTGGGTCTGTGACCACCATTTCACAGAAATCTCTGGACCTGAGATGGAACGAACAATGGAAGTAGGGGAGTGACCCCAAAGTCCTCGACAACACCTTTAAATATTTAAATAAAAGATAAAGTATAGGGGCACATTCCGGAGTCCTATTGCCAGGCAATGCACCAGGGAAATCATGCAGATGCCTCTTCCTGACTGGGGAGGTATTTTGGAGTCTCTTCGACGATTCAATGAAGATGCTTTTTAGTGTGAATCAGAATGAACCAAAATATGTTGGCTCTCCATTATATTAGCAAATTCAAGCCCTCCCACTGTGGCGTTATTATTAGAGGGGATGGTCATTTTTACCTCAATCGAAATAGCACTGACATAGTCCGCAGTGCTGTACCTTCCACCCTTCTATTATCCGCTATATATGAGCACTGTGGGGGACATTAATAATAGTCGTTAGACTGTTTTGAGCGTTTTTTTAGCGGCAAAAATCTGGCGGGGCATCTCGGCGGTCATGTTCGGCGCACGGCAAAGGTCCGCTCATTAGTGGTTTTGATCCCCTGCGCCTTATCTGACATAGTGGGCGGGCTGCTATACAGATGTTGTGCACGGGTCTAGTCACCAAATTTGCGCCTACAAAAGGAGCAAAATAGGCGCAAAAATGCACCTACTATGCGCTTGGTGGCACTTTCCAACAAAAAATCACTTTACATTTCTAAAAACATACATTTTAGGTTCCAAATGAAATTTCCTCTATGCACCCTGAAAATACTTTTTCAGTTTTAAAATATAAATTTCTCCAGTAACGACTTCTTCCTTTCTATGAGATCATCTCTGTGAGTGATTATTGTCCTTATTGTACCAGATCTGAGAATATTTCGACTCATTTTCATTTAAATTTATAATAAAAAAGGCAAAGACATTTCAGCGAGAATTTTTTTTTTATTTTTGTGTTTTACATATCTTAACTTTTAGTCCCTGCAGTTAATCAATGTGGTTCGCGACATCGTACAGCTGAGACTTTTGTGCATAGATAAGCCTGACCGTTCTGTCATCTTTTTCAGTCTCCTTTCATTATGGGTCACAAATGAGATCTACAATTTGAGACAAATTTGGCGTCAAATTTAGGCGTCAAATGAATCGGACATGAGGACACTTCTAAAGTGCATGTACTAAGCCTACTAGATCCATCATAGATCGTAGCCAAAAGAAGAGCAAACCAGGCGCAAAACAGCGAACCTGAGACCCCCATGATTATGTCCCCCCTGTGCCTTATAAGACTGTGCATTACCATAGGTCATGTGTAATTATAGAGTCAGTGGGGTCACATCAAGGGTGAGGTCAAGGTGGGGTAAAGAAGTTCATGCCAGGGTCCACACCCCATTCATGTATTCTATTGTATTGTATGTATTGGACCTCTCTTCAACTCCAGAAACATTGTGCGTCTTCTATTATCCGGATATGGACGATTATGCTGCACAATCCACCGTTATTACTCCTTATTACTAATTACTTTGCGTTTTTATTCTGGTGAATGATCAGCTGAAGGAATTTTCCATTGAATGCCGCTGCTGGATATATTAGTGTTTAATACTGGCTGTGGAGCTTGTTACAATGTATCATCTGTATGGATTGTTTACTGCTGGTTACTGATTCCTTCGGAGGCGTAAACTTATAGCTCCTGAGCCCCAATTAATGGGCCCCCACTTAGCCTGCCTTGTATACTTCTGGTTTCTTCTTTGGTGTTAGAAAACCAAGTCTTCATGACCCTTTAGTACTGCAGGGCAGAATTACATATAAAGAACCCAATCCATTCTATGGTATATGTTGGGGTTCCCACTGACGTCACTACAGTTTACATCAGTGTAGTTTGGGGTGCAATCGACTCTTTTGCTCTGCCTCGGAGCTAAATCGAAACACCAATCTGCTCCTTCTTGTACCCCTGAATTATCCTTTCAGCAAGTTGATGGAGTCGTTACACCTGTTCTGAGTCTATGGTTCTTGGGGTACACCTCTGCCCCTATCACTGTTTGGTGTTTGGGGTGTTCCGTGCGTCTTTGGTGTTGCCTGACAGAGAATCTTGGAAAGTTGGCGCATGGAGGGTTCATTACCCGGCACAGCTTTCCCGCCAAATGGGGGGCTATTCTCCGCCGCGGCCATGAAATGCAGCTGTAAATACGCATGACATTTTGGGTATTGTTGCGCGAATGTGTTTTTCTAGAGCATGGAACACAACAGTTGACCATTCACCTTTTAATTGGACGACATGGGACGCTTTGCGGCTTTCTCCCTGGAAGACTGATGAGAGGAAGCCTCGGATGAACTTTCTGCTGAACTTTGACTCTTTGGTGAAGACACTGGGCAGAAAAAAGGGCTGCAGACGTCTAAGAAAAATCACTGCAAACCGTCAGCCGAGACCCGGTGGCCGTTCAATCTGCTCATCCGTTTATCTTCTGATTAGTAACAGTGGCTTACTCCAGAATATAAATGGAAGGGCCTTGTTTTATGCTGCCCCCGTGTCAAGAACGCAGCCCCGGCATGACAGAACTGTGGAGCCCTATCTACAAACTGTGCCCCTTATATACATGATGCTGGCCACCTATATACAAGGAAGCAACCCCCATGTACACTGCCCCCTATCTACAGAACTGTGGCCCTCTATTACATGTACTGCCCTATAACAAGGAAAGCACCCCCCTTCCACTGCCCCTATCTACAGAACTGTGCCACTTTATACAGACGCTGCCCCTATATACAAGGAAGCAACCCCCATGTAAGGATCACTGCCCGCTATCACAAACGTGCCCTCTATATACAGGAAAATGAGCTGCTGTGTAACAGAACTGTGCCCCTATATACAGAACACTGGCCCCCTTTATACAAGAGTCAAGCCCGCCTGTACACGATCTGTGGGCCTGTATATAGAACAGCTGCCCATATAGATACAGACCCTGCCCTATATACAATAATCGAGCCCGCCATGTACAAAACTGTGCTCTATATACAAGAAATGAGCTGTTGTGTACAGACTGTTCCTCCTATATACAGACACTGCCCCCTTTCAAAAAGCAGCCGCCAAGTCCAGATCTTGCCCCTATATGGAAATGGTCTTCAAGAGGAGGCCCGGTCAGTAGAGGCAGCGTGTGACTCAGAGGTGGCAGAGTCATTTAGAGGCGCGGTGACATCATAGGTGGCAGGGTCTCAAGAGGCACGGGTGACATCATAGGTGGCAGGTCATTAGAGGCAGCGTGTGACATCAGAGGTGGCAGGGTCCATTAGAGCAGCGGGTGACATCAGAGATGGCGGGTCCTTAGATGCAGCGGGTGACCTCAGAGGTGGCAGGGCATAGAGGCAGCGGGTGACACTCAGAGGAGGGCCCAGTCATTAGAAGCAGCGGTGACATCAGATGGCATGGTCATTAGAGGCATCGGGTGACATCAGAGGAGGAGGGGTCATTAGAGCAGTGGGTGACGATCAGAGGGGGAGGGGTCATTAGAGGCAGCGGGTGACATCAGAGGTGGCAGGGTCCATTAGAGGCAGCGGGTTGCATCAGAGGTGCAGGGTCATTTGAGCAGCTGGTGACATCAAGGAGGCAGGGGCATTAGAGGGCAGCGGGTGACATCAGAGGAGGCCCAGTCCATTAGAGGCAGCGGTGACATCAGAGGAGACAGGGGTCCATTAGAGGCAGCGGGTGACATCAGAGGTGCATGGTCATTAGAGGCAGCCGGGTGACATCAGAGGAGGCCCAGTCATTAAGCAGCGGGTGACATCATAGGAGCAGGGGGGAGGTGTGGGGGTTGGGGGTGGGGGGGGTGGGGTGGGGGGGGGGGGGGGGGGGTGGGTATGGGTGGGGGGGGGGGTTGGGGGGTTTGGTTGTGGGGGGTTGGGGCGTTTGTTTTTTTTGGTGTTGGGGGTTGTGTGGGGGGGTGTGTTGTTTGGGGTTTTTGAGAAAAGTAGAGAAACGAGTGGGGGAAACAGAGGGGGGGAGGGGGGCAGGGAAGGTGGGGAAGGAGTGGAGGGGGATGGAACGTGAGGGACGGGATGTAAGGGGGCAATGAGGCAAAAGGGGGGTGGAAAAAGAGGGTAGAGAGAGGGGGGGGGGGAGGGAAAGGAAGTGGGAAGGGGAGGGGAGGGTGAGTCGGAGGCAAAAGAGGGGGAAAGGGCTGGAAACGGGGTGGTCGGGAGAGGGGATGTCGGGGGGCAGGGATGGGGAAGTGATGAACTAGGGGAGTGGGATTGCAAGATGGAAAAAGAGACAAGGAGGGTTTTAGGGGGGTGGGGGGAGGGGGAGGGAGATAACTAGGACAACAAAGCTAGGGAAAAGGGGGCAGGGAAGAGGGAGGGGGGAGCAGAGAAAGGGGTGGGGGGGGAGGAACGAGGTTGGAGGCGAGAAGGGAGGAAGGGAGGGAGGGGGATAGATGCCTAGGGAGTACGGAGAGGGACGAGTTAGTTGAGAGAGAGGAGAGAGAAAGGGGAGGTGGAGGGGAGGAAGAACACACGGGTGTGGAGGGGATGTTGGGGGTCATTAGAGGCAGCGGGTGACTCTAGGGAGGGCAGGTCTTAAGGCAGCGGCCGACTAGAGGAGGCACAGTCATTTAGCGCAGCGGCCGCATCAGAGAGGCAGGGTCATAGAGGAGTGGGGGTGACATCAGAGGTGGCCAGGGTCATAGAGGCAGCGTCGGGTGACATCAGAGGTGGCAGGGTCATTATAGCGCGGGTGAAACCTAGAGGAGGCCCAGTCATTAGAAGGCAGGGGTGACATCAGAGGTGGCTGGGTCATTAGAGGCAGCGGGGGTGACATCAGAGGTGGCGCAGGGTCCATTAGAGGAACGGAGCGGTGAATCAGTAGGAGGCAGGGTCATAGAGGAACGGTGTACATCCGAGGAGGCAGGTCATAAGAGCAGCGTGCGGGTGGACATACAGAGGTGGCTCAGGGTCATTAGAGGCCAGGGGTGACATCAGAGAGGCAGGGTCATTAGAGAGGCAGCGGGGTGACATCAGAGGAGGCCAGGGTCATTAGATCAGCGGGGGGTTTGACATCAGAGGAGGCCCAGTCATTAGAGGCAGCGGTGACATCAGAGGACTGCAGGGTCATTAGTAGCGCGGGTGACATCAGACGGAGGCAGGTCATTAGAGACAGTCGGCCGACATCAGAGAAGGCAGGGTCATAGAGGCAGCGGCTACATCAGAGGAGCTGGGTCATTAGAGGACAGTGGTCACATCAGAGGTGCAGGGTCATTAGAGGCAGGTGGTGAACATCAGGGTGCTCAGGGTCATTATAGGCAGCGGTGCACAAGGTGTCGGTCATTAACGGCAGCGGTGACATCAGAGGTGGCAGGGTCATTAGAGGCAGTGGGTGACATCAGAGGCAGGTCCTTAGAGCAGCGGGTTGACATCAGATGGGCAGGGGTCATTAGAAGTGCAGCGGCGTGACATCAGTAGTGGCAGGGTCATTAGAGGCGTGGGGGTGACATCAGAGGAGGAGGGGTCATCAGAGATACGTCTTTCTAGAATGTGTCCACTTCCATGCACTCAGCATTGGTGATGTACTTTACCTGCACAGCTCTGCTCAGCCTCTTTGTTACAATGTTTCGCCTTCCTTTCACACATCTCTACTCTCGTCTCTCGTTTGTTTGTTACTTTGTGTTTTGTTGCTGTAATGAACATTTCAGTTCATCAGGTTGAACTTGGAGGCGGCCACTTCTGAATGAATGTGTAAAGCGGAGCCTCTCACTGAGCTGGTGGTTTGTTTCTGTGTTTTTTTATTTCTATGTTTTATATGTTTAACAAGTGCAGAGTTGTCGAACCCGAACCATCTTGCTGAGCATCCATTATTAGTAAAGCGAGGCCTAGTGAAGAAATCGCTGTGACCATACAGATTGCAGCCAGAAGAGTGTAATCATACCTCACACTGCTGTTCTCTCTGCGCAATGTTATGTATTGTCCAGCAGAGATGTTATTCATAACTCACACTGCTGCTGCCTGTGCTCATCTCGAGCCAAGTATGTATTTGTCCCCAGGAGAGATGTTTAATGTCATAGTTCACCACTGCTGTGCTCTGCTCTCTGCAGCCAATGTTATGTATTGTCCCAGCAGAGATGTGCAATCTTACCTCACACTACTGTGCTCTGAGCTCTCTGCAGCCAGTGCTATGTATTGTCCCTGGAGAGATGTGTAATCAGACCTCACACTGCTGTGTTCTGTGCACCCAGTGTTAGGTACTTTCCCTGGAGAGATGTGTAATCAGACCTCACACTGCTGTGCTCTGTGCAGCCAGTGTTATGTATTGCCCCTGGAGAGATCTGTAATCAGACCTGTGTGTATGCTGTTAGTAGCAGCAGGACTGCTACTATTCCAGGATTGTAACTTCTCCAAGTGGAATGGGGGTTGTCTTCACCTGCAGCCCCAATAATACTAATATTATCTGCCTGAAAGTATAATATTATAGATCAATAGAATACATACTGGAAGTAGTGAAAATACACCAAGGGATTTATCATTCCTTGTGTATGATGTTAGTAGCAGCAGGACTGTGATATAATTGACCTGCTGCCAGGTCTGGCTGGTAGTGTAGTGGTGGTTGTCACCAGTCTCATGTAGCAGAGACATTTCCTGATGACCTTCAGTCAAAGTCTTGTCTTGCTAGATGGATCAAACTCTCTACTACAAATGTGTAGCTGATTAAGCCCCTCCCCCACGTGGCAGGTAGGTTTCCTCCTCTAGGCAGGGCTCACACATGTTGCAGTTTTTGATGCAGATTTTTGGAACTGAATGGGTGCGTCATTAGTAGTGGCTGGGCCTCTCCTTGAAAAAAATAAACATTTTTGCTCACATGTTTATACTATCACACACATTTATATACATTTATACACTTAAAAAAATGTATACGTATAAATGCACCATATATACATATATGATATATATATATATACATTAAATAATTACACCTACAGTATAAACTCACCATATACACACATACTGTACATACAGTACCGTATACAGACATACAGCATATATACATAACATATACACACACATATAGAGAATATACACATCACATATACACACACATATAGAGAATATACACATCACATATACACACATACATTTATACCCTCATACACACATATAGAAAATATACACCTACAGCATTTACACACATACAGCATATACACTCATACACACATGTATATAGTCAATGTCAGGCATCTTCTTATCTCATGGGGGTCAGAGGTCACACATTTGACTTAATGCAGCCCAGTAGCTCATGGAGGAAGTTGAGATGGAATATTCCTTGTCCTGCTGTCTCCTCCCCTGACATTTCTCTGTGTACTATCCATGTGCAGTGTTATATACACATTAGAATATATCATACAATGTGCAGTATGATTTGTATGTAACAGGGCACCTCCTGCATTATTTGCATTGTGGCAGGTTGGTTGACGGGGCCGCCTGACATTGCGGGCCCCATAGCATCTGCTATGGCCACTACCCTTTGTACTTACACCCCTGGAAGTGAACATGGCAGATCCTCCAAAATCCACATTTACATATCTCATCTCTTTCCACTGTTTGTTGTTAGTGCAGTTTCCTGCATTCAGGTGTGAATACCGACCATAAGCTGCATCAGCACCTCAAACTCCAATACTCTGGGATTATTGGGAATTCTGAACCACTGGAAGTTCATATCTCAGAATTGTGCTCTTCACTTCTCTGTTATCTCTCCCTAGAAGATTGCTCCTTAGTTATTCCTCCTGGAAGTGGAGAAATACATTGACAAGTAGGCGTGTCTATACCCTATCTGATACTGGAAGCTCTGGTTGGACAGTATAAGACACGCCTCTTACTGCCCGGTTGTAAGTTTAGACATTTCCAGGAGGAATAACAGAGAAATGGTACAAGACTTTACGGGACACTGGATGTTTTCGGATAATCTTATCGGTTTGTTGTTGCTCCTGGACTTCTCGTGTTTTCCAGCCGATGTTCTCCCTTCTGGCACCGTCCTGACCTCTTATCCATGGCAACAAATAAAAATACATCGCCCTGCGTCGTGCGCCAGCCTGTAATCTAATCCAGAGGTGTTTTTTTTTCCGGCTATTCATGAGCTCTGTGGTTACATAAGCCACAAGTCCACATAGTGGCGGCATTATTGTCACATGGCTTAACCCCTTCCATCCCACACTGATGATGGATGACCCCGGCCACTGCCATGTGCTTCCTATTTACTCAAAGAAACGGCGCGGTGTTAGAGCAGGTGCTGCCATGTTCTAGGACAACCTCCCCCCAATGCCCGGGCCGGGAATAGAATCTATAGACATAGCACGGAATAATCCTTGTCCGGCTCCGCTATGCACGGAATCTCACACCTTCAGGAGCTGCTCTGCCACATCGAGGTCCTGGCGGACACTTCCGCTGCCGTCACACTGTCACTGGGACTTGTCAGAACATTAGGAGCTCAGAGACTTCTTCCACCTCTCACAGAATAGGAAATGCTGAGCTACACCGAGAGCTGCAGCAAAGAAAATCAGAAACCAAAAAGTCATTATAGAGAGGAAGGGGTTGTCTGTCTCTCATGATCTATCTATCTGTCCATCAATTATGTATCTATTATGTATCTATCAATTATAGTATTTATCTATCTATCATCTTCTATCTATCTATCTATCTATCTATCTATCTATCTACCCCACTCATATCCATCTGTCCATCCATCTATCTTTAGAGTCTCCTCTCTCTGTGTAGTGTGGGTCAGGGGTCAGTACTATTTTTTGAGCCCCCAGAGAGGACGTTACAGTTGCTTTCCTGTTCCTTGTACTGCACTGAGCACTAGTATCCCCACTCCTATACATAATGACACCCCTATAAACCATTAACCTCTGCTCCTGAAGATGCCCCTGTAACTGGACACCCTAGGCACAGGTCATCAAGTTTCTAATGGCAAATACAACGCTGTCTGACCATGGTTCTAGGTGTATATTTATGATCCTGCTGTCCCGCATCTGTAGTGTATGCCAAGCTCCAGTTCCCATTGTGCCGTGGTATAGTTCTGGTCCTGGGCATGGTGTTTGGCTTCTGGTAGTACATCTTGTGTAGGTGGTGTAGTTCTGGTCCTGTTTCCTCAGGTTCTGGGTGTATATCTATGACCCTGGTGTGCTGCTTACACAAGTACATCCCTGGCTCCAGTTCCCCTTGTGTCATGGTATAGTTCTGGTCCTGGTTCATCAGGTTCTGGGTGTATATCTATGACCCTGGTGCTGCTTACACAAGTACATCCCTGGCTCCAGTTCCCCTTGTGTCATGGTATAGTTTTGGTCCAGTTTCCTCAGGTTCTGTGTGTATATCTATGACCCTGGTGTGCTGCTTACACAAGTACATCCCTGGCTCCAGTTCCCCTTGTCATGGTATAGTTCTGGTCCTGGTTCCCCAGGTTCTGCTCCTATAGCTGTGGCCCTGGTGTTTGGCTTCTGGTAGTACACCACTGGCTCTGGTTCCCTTTGTGTTGGTGGTGTAGTTCTAGTCCTTGTTCATAGATTTTGGTGCTATATCTATGGCCCTGGTTTCCCGCTTCTGCAGTACATCCATGGCTTTGGTTCTCCCTGTGTTAGTGGTGTAGTTCTGGTCCTGGTTCCCAGGTTCTCCTCCTGGATGCCTGCATCACCTAACATAGCATTGGTAGTACCAGCAGCGCACACTTCTCCTGCCCGGCTCGTCTTTTGTCTCCCTCTGCTTTGTGTAGAAGGTTTCTGAGATGGGAGATGGGTACACTCCACTGAGAGGAACGTTGCCGCCTCTCTGGTGTCTCTAAGTTACTAAAAGCTCAGATGTGAGAGGCTACGGCCTTTGTCTGCTGCCTGCGCTCAGACCCAGGAGAAGAGGCAAACAGGGGTTCACCTGCTGCTGCCCAAATGATAACCCAAAACAAGTCTAATCTCTATCTATCTATCTATCTATCTATCTATCTATCTATCTATCTATCTATCTTCTATTCTATCTGTCTATGTATATTCGTCTACTGATTCATCATTTCTTATCTCATATCTATCGTCGGACCACCTCCTGGTGCCACATGCAGTGGACTCAGATCTGTCCATCTTGTGGTCCCTGTGCAGCGGACTCGCGCTGTCCATCTTGTGTGCCCTGTGCAGCGGACCAGCTCTGTCCATCTTGTGGTGCCATGTGCAGTGGACTCAGCTCTGTCCATCTTGTGGTGCCATGTCAGTGGGCTCCTCTGTCCATCTTGTGGTGTCCCTGTGCAGAGGACTCAGCTCTGCATCTTGTGGTGCCCTGTGCAGTGGGCTCAGCTCTGTCCAATCTTGTGTTGCCATGTGCAGTGGCTCAGTCTCTGTCCTTTCTTGTGGTGCCATGTGCAGTGGGCACAGCTCTGTCATCTTGTGGTGCCCTGTCAGTGGGCTCATCTCTGTCCATCTTGTGTGTCCTGTGCAGGGACTCAGTATGGTCCATCTTGTGGTGCCATGTGCAGGGACTCAGTATTGTCCTCTTGTGGGGCATGTGCAGGGACTCAGTATTGTCCATCTTGTGGTCCATGTGCATGGACTCATTATTGCCATCTTGTAATGCCTGTATGGCGGGACTCTGTATTGTCCATCTTGTGGTGCCATGTGCAGGGACTCAGTATTGTCCATCTTGTGGTGCCATGTGCATGGACTCAGTATTGTCCATCTTGTGGTGCCATGTGCAGGGACTCTATTGTATTGTCCATCTTGTGGTGCCATGTGCAGGGACTCTTCTGTCCATCACCTGATGCCAAGTGCAGTGCGCTCCACTCGTACCTACTTGTGGTGCCATGTGCAGTGGGCTCAGCTCGGTCCATCTTGTGGTGCATGTCAGGGACTTGGTATTGTCCATCTTGTGGTGCCCTGTGCAGGGAGCTCACTATGTCCTCTTGTGGTGCCCTGTGCAGGGGCTCATCTCATTCTCCCCGGGCACAGCACTACAGAATTCTAATCAAATGACCTTGATGTGTTACGCCATGAAATATCTTTTCTGAAGTTACAAAAGTTTTGGATAATTTGTTGTGAAACAAACAAAAAGAAACAAAAGAAAATAAGACAGAAAAGTGTTTTTTTCCATTGTTTTTTATTAGTGATGTTTTTTTTTTTTTTGCTCCCTGTTACGAAACTGGCTTGTAGCGGAGCTGCTTGTTGCTCAGCCGAAGCCCAAGTGGATGAACAAAGGTATTCTGTTTGATCCACACTCCGAATCCGCCGCGTATTGATCCCCTCGGAGTGAGCTGATGGGCCGTGCCGCGGTAAACAAGCCAATGTCATCCGGCAATCACCCGCTTTTATCTGCCGACGCTATTTAGGCCAGCAGTAAATATCCCATGCGTGTGCCTGTAGGCGGCTTCTGCTGAGGGAGCCCGTCGCTGTGGATTCACCTTTATATCCCCCCAAAACTATTAACTCTTATTGTCTACCTGGCAAAGAGCTGAGAGTCACGCCCAATTATCTATTTACAGGGTAACAATCTGCCAGAGAAAGATGGATTTAAAAATGAGAGAGATAGATAGGAGATATGAGATAGATAGATAGATAGATAGATAGATAGACAGTTATGTGATAGATAGATAAATAGATAGATAGATAGATAGATATGAGATAGATATGAAATAGATAGATAGATACATATGAGATAGATAGATAGACAGTTATCTGTGATAGATAGATCGATAGATAGATAGATATAGATAGATAGATAGATAGTAGTCGATGAAGTATGAGTAGATGATATGAGATCGATATGGATAGATATAAGAACTCTAGATAGTAGATAGATAGATAGCTTAGATAGATAGATAGATACATATGGATAATAGATAGATATGAGATAGATATTAAGATATGAGATAGATAGATGTGATAGATATACAGCGTTCCCATACTTAAGAACCTCGACTTACATACGACCCCTAGTTACAACGGACCCCTGGATATTGGTAATTTATTTTACTTTAGTCCTAGGCTACAATAATCACTGTAAGTTATCACAGGTTCCTGCATTAATCTTTAGTCTTAATATTCATTTTTATGCTGACACCCACATTTTTAAAATCCAATTGTCCCAGAGACCAAAAAAGTCTCTGGCTGGATTCACATCTATAAAATATACAGTTCTGTACTTATTACAATCCACTTAAAGAACAACCTACAGACCCTATCTTGTATGTACCTGGGGGCTGCCTGTATAGACAGATAGACGCAAAAGAATTAGCAGCATACCAGAAATATGAATAAACGGCTATTCTCATCCCATCAAAACCATTTGATTTTTCGACTTTGGATTTTCCTATTTTTTGTACTTGCTAATTCTTTAGGTTATACTTGTGTGAGGTTTGGCCTAACCTCATTGACTTGCATCCCTTTCTCTGGCTTTATTAACTCCAGTGCTGCAATAGTGTTCTTCTAGAGAGATAGTTATGAGATAAATATAGCTGATAGATCGATGAGTATCATGATGATATAATGATGTTCTGGGTCACTATCGCGATACAATAAGATCTTTCTTTTTTTTCTTGGTGTCTTAGGGGTTAAGTGAAGTCCTGTAACTGCATCCATCTGTGCACCCTAGGGTGCCCTTCAGCCACAGCATGAAAATAACTTCTGGAATCGTCAGAACGCTGCAGAAATTCTAAACACAATATTTTAATGTTCCTTCACATGATACATTAAGCAGATTGGGGGGGGGCGGGGCGAAAACTTCCATCAGGTCTCCTGATATTTAATACAGATGCTCCAAGACCTTACTGAGAGCAGACATTTGTTACAGTGTGTCACATGGATGTATTATATTGCATTGTGTGATCATTGGGGGGAATTTATATAATGCACCTTGCTTAGACACCTTCCCGACTTGTCTGACTAAGTGGGTGTGGTTGTTGGAAAATGGGTGTGGTCTCTTGGAAATCGGCTATGCCTGAAAATTCTGGCGCACAGTTTGAGACAATGAAAAGTAGGAAGCGTCAGTCTTTGCTGCATCCAGAATCACATTATCACAGTGATAGATCTGCACTGGAATACTTACTTCCTGCAATGGTAATTCATGATCTTGCTTGCTGTCAGTGATTGGGTACTTTCATGTTTGCATCCGAGGACCTGTACATATGCTTTTCGGATGATAAAGCGTACTGATACATTGTAACAAACTACAATGACAGGAGAGCAATGTGTGTTGCGTTTTTTTTCATCTTAAAGGGCTGTTTCTACCTGGGACACTTAGGACCTTAGGACCATATATCCTCAGATATATGAGGGTCCCACCTTTGGCTCCCATGTGGATTTAGAGAATGGGCCCCTTTTCCTGGGTGCAGGATGGAGGGAGGATGTGGAATGTGAGGAGGCTTACATTTTCCTGGAAGTTTGTCGCAAATTTTGTGGCAAATCCACACTGACCCCCTTTACCAGGCGTAGGGGAGGGTTAGAGCTGATTGCAAGTTTTTGGAGACCTTTCGCTAATGTCATAAACTCCTCAGAAAGCAATGTATCAATAAGGAAAACCCAATCTGATACTCAAGCAGCAAAGAAGCAACCTATGGGTACATGCGCCCCCTTATGGGGAAGCTCCTGATTGGGTTATTCCCAGGTTATATGGCAGCTATGATTCTGCATGGGACCCACCAGACCCCCTGGCCGCCCTTCCCCCTCGTATCTCGGGTCTTGAATGAGTTTGCAAAACTCTTGCTATCTGCATAGCCCAGCGTGAGTCTGTTGTCACTGGGTGGGTCACCTCAGGTACATCTACGGGTGTTGATGAGTCAGCACCGCTAATCATCTGTTTACTTTGGGTCATTTGGTAGGAGAATGGCCGCCGGCCCGGGATGACGCCCTCTGCCCTTTGCCTCACATTGTAAAAACGGCGCGCCGCTCATTCGGTGGAATCCCCTTCTGATAAAGATCGCAGTTGAAGATTTCACCGACTGCAACATCCTATAATCTTCCCATAATGCACCTGGGAATAAAACACCACGGTTTTGTAGGATAACCCATAGCGAGATAATGACATACAATAGACCATGTGACCGACCCTTAAGGGAAATCAAAATCCTTATGTAGTACCAGGACATTACTCAATTGATCCAACCGTGTGAACTGTCAGTAATTCTTATATTTGTTATCCATAGCTTCTTCTTTCCTTCTAAAAATTAACTTTTAGTATCATTCTAGTGAGCCTGAAGGGCTGGGTTGGGCATTACTAGAGCCCCCTGTGCTGGAGCTTCACAGGCTGTTACACTGTGCAGAAGCACATCCCCCCTTCCACTGTGTGAGATTACAGGCAGAGGACGGAGTGAAGTACTGAGGAAGCAGGAGGCTCATTAGCATAATTGTAAAGGTTGGTTTTAGATGGAAGAAGACCATGGATAACAAATATAAGAGATTACTGTCGGCTTTCCTTAGGCTTTAAGACAATATAATAGAAGACAAATGATGATCATTCCGGATTTTTGAATGTCTGAAAAATGTCTATAGTGTAATAATATCATGGCGGCTCATGTCCTTCTTGCTGGGTTCTGTGGGGGATTATCAGATGCCGGGTTAAAGGCACGTCTTACTTACACCTGGAGCATGGACTGGTGGCTGCTGTTTCACAGCTGAAGTTATCGTCACAGTGTGTGATCATCTCCGGGCCCTAGTGATTCAGGGCCCTGTATGATATGATAACATGCGGCCCAGGAAACATATTAACTTGTAGCAGTTGCGGTGCAGTTGTCGCAGCTGCAGCTGTCGTCTCAGTGTACTTGTGTCCTCGCTCCTGCCGATGATTGAGATGGAAGGATCCGAGCAGTCATTCATCTTGCGGGGAGGGGGCGACATTGATATACAAGCGTCATCAGGCTAATTGTTGTTTGAATTACCTGTTAGATCCGATGGTAAATCCGCCAGTGGCAGACAAACGCAGCCGGACGTCTCTGAATTGACTCTGCGCCTCGCCAAGATGGCTATAAACACAATTATAGGGGCAACCTGGGTAAGAGAAAAATCCATTTAAAGCGTGGTAATGTTAAGCAAGCCGGCCTTTAATTCATTGGACCAATTTGTGAATGATGTAAGCGGTGATACATTAGTCTGCGGCCCCCTTCCCGCTGATGATAGCAGCCGCCACGTTCGCCATTCACTCTCCTTACTAATGGCTCAACTCAGCGAGACTGACAAGATGTACTAGACTCCCGCTCCAGAGGTTGGTACTGTGCAAATGACCCAATACAAAGCCGCCAGGGCGGAAAGACCAGGCCGCACCGCGCCCAACATGTATTGGGATAGGCTCCGCCTACAGCTCGGAAGTTGCTGTCACTACAACGGGATCATGACCCCAACCCGGGGGAGCCCCTACAACAGAGCTACGGGGGCTGACCGGGTAATATGGACACTGCACAGTACTACTGCTCCTGATATAGTATGGACAGTGCACAGTATACTTCTCCGGATATATAGAGATGGACAGTGCCAGTCTCTACTTCTCCTGTATATATATGTACAGTGCACGTACTACTCTCCTGTGATATATGTACGTGACCAATACACTACTCCTGTATATATATGGACAGTGCACAGTACTACTTCTCCTGTATATATACTGGACAGTGCACAGTACTTCTTCTCCTGTATATATATATGGACAGTGCACAGAACTACTTCCCTGTATATATATAGACAGTGCACAGATCTCTTCTCCTATATATATTATATATACGAAACTATATAATAATATGGACAGTGCACGTACTACTTCTCCTGTATATATATGGACAGTGCACAGTACTACTTCTCCTGTATATATTGTACAGTGCCACAGTACTACTTCTCCTGTATAATATATGGACAGTGCACAGTAACTACTTCTCCTGTATATATATGGACAGTGCACAGTACTACTTCTCCTGTATATATATGTACAGTGCACAGTTACTACTTCTCCTGTATATATATGGACACTTGGCACAGTACTACTTCTCCTGTATATATATGTACAGTGCACAGTACTACTTCTCCTGTAATATATGGACATGCACAGTACTACTTCTCCTGTATAATATGCGACAGTGCACAGTACTACTTCTCCTTAATATATATGTACAGTGCCAGTACTACTTCTCCTGTATTATAGGACATGCACAGTACTACTCTCCTGTAATATATAGTACAGTGCACAGTACTAACTTCTCCTGTATATATATGTCAGTTCACAGTCATACTTCTCCTGTATTATATGGACATTGCACAGTACTACTTCTCCTGTATATATATGGACAGTGCACCAGTACTAACTTTTCTCTGTATATATAATACATGCCACAGTACTACTTCTCCTGTATATATGTACATTGCACAGTACTAACTTCTCCTGTATATATATGGACAGTGCACGATACTACTTCTCCTGTATATTATGGACAGTGCACAGTTACTTACTTCTTCCCTGGATATATATGTACAGTGCACCAGTACTACTTCTCCTGTATATGATATGTACAGTGCAGCATACTACTTCTCCTGTATATATATGTAAGTGCACATACTATTCTCCTGTATATATATGACGTGACACAGTACTACTTCTCCCTGTATATATATGACAGTACACAGTACTACTTCTCCTGTATATATATGGACAGTGCACAGTACTACTTCTCCTGTATATATATAGATAGATAGACAGTGCACAGTACTACTTCTCCTGTATATATATAATAAGAGTGCACAGTATCTACTCCTTTATATATATGACAGTGGACTAACTACTTCTCCTGTATATAGTATGGGCACGTGCCCAGTACTACTTCTCCTGTATATTATGACTGTGCACAGTACTACTTCTCCTGTCTATATATGACAGTGGCACGTACTACTGCTCTCCTGATATATGTATATAAAGACAGTGCACAGTACTACTTCTCCCTGTATATATGATATTACAGGCACTTACGACTTTCCCTGTATATATATGGACAGTGCACATACTACTTCTCCTTATATATATGGACAGTGCACAGTACTACTTCTCCCTGATATGTATGGACAGTGCACAGTACACTCTCCTGTAAATTACTGACACATACTACTTCTCTGTATATATATATACAGTGGCACAGTACCTTTCTCCTGTCCTGTATATATATGGACATGCACAGTACTACTCTCTCCTGTATATATATGGACAGTGCACAGTACTACTTCTCCTGTATATATGTATATATGGACAGTGCACAGTACTCCTTCTCCTGTATATATATATGTACAGTGCACAGTACTACTTCTCCTGTATATTATATGGACTGTGCACAGTACTACTTCTCCTGTATATATATGGACAGTGCAAGTACTACTTCTCCTGTATATATATATGGACAGTGCACAGTACTACTTCTCCTGTATATATATGTACAGTGCACAGTACTACTTCTCCTGTATATATATGGACAGTGCACACAGTACTATCTCCCTATATATATATAGGACGTGCACAGTACTACTTCCCCCTTGTATATATATACATATATATATAGCTATGGACTGTGCACAGTACTACTTCTCCTGTATATATATGCTGATTAATTATATATATATGAATTACTATCATATATATGTACAGTGCACAGTACTACTTCTCTTGTGTATTAGTATGGACCAGTGCACAGTACTACTTCTCCTAATATTGACAGTGCACAGTACTACTTCTCCTGTATATATATGGACAGTGCCAGTACTACTTCTCCTGTATATATGATGGACTGTGCACAATACTACTCTCCTTATATATATAGACAGTGCACAGTACTACCTCTCTCCCCTGTATATAGACAGTGCACAGTACTACTTCTCTCCTGTATATAGACAGTGCACAGTACTACCTTCTCCTTGTATATATTGTTATAGGTGCACAGTACTACTTCTCCTGTATAGATTGGACAGTGCACAAGTACTACTTCTCCCTGTTATATTATATTCAGTGCTGTACTACTGCTCCGCATATAGATGGACCAGTTGCACAGTCTCTTTCTCCTGTAAATTATATGTAGACAGTGCACAGTACTACTTCTCCGTATATATATCTCATATACATGTGCACTGTAACTACGTCTCCTGTATGTAACTATTGATACAGGCACAGTACGGACTACTTCTTCCTGTATTATGATGTAAGGCTGCACAGTAACATTCCCCTGTA
The DNA here is from genome assembly GCA_019512145.1 of Engystomops pustulosus. Lineage (NCBI taxonomy): Eukaryota > Metazoa > Chordata > Amphibia > Anura > Leptodactylidae > Engystomops > Engystomops pustulosus. Next base: position 11,684,007 of record CM033651.1, read on the forward strand.
TATGACAGTGAGTACTACTTTCTTATTGACTGCTACTACTCCTGTATATATATGACAGTGCACAGTACTTCTATCTATCTATCTATCTATCTATCTATCTATCTATCTATCTATCTATCTGTCTATGTATATTCTTTCTATGTTTCAATCATTTCTTATCTCATATCTATCGTCTGACCACCTCCTGGTGCCACATGCAGTGGACTCAGATCTGTCCATCTTGTGGTGCCCTGTGCAGCGGACTCAGCTCTGTCCATCTTGTGGTGCCCTGTGCAGCGGACTCAGCTCTGTCCATCTTGTGGTGCCATGTGCAGCGGACTCAGCTCTGTCCATCTTGTGGTGCCATGTGCAGTGGACTCAGCTCTGTCCATCTTGTGGTGCCATGTGCAGTGGGCTCAGCTCTGTCCATCTTGCGGTGCCATGTGCAGGGGGTTCATCTCTGTCCATCTTGTGGTGCCCTGTACAGAGGACTTAGCTCTGTGCATCTTGTGGTGCCCTGTGCAGTGGGCTCAGCTCTGTCCATCTTGTGGTGCCATGTGCAGTGGGCTCAGCTCTGTCCTTCTTGTGGTGCCATGTGCAGTGGGCACAGCTCTGTCCATCTTGTGGTGCCCTGTGCAGTGGGCTCATCTCTGTCCATCTTGTGGTGTCCTGTGCAGGGACTCAGTATTGTCCATCTTGTGGTGCCATGTGCAGGGACTCAGTATTGTCCATCTTGTGGTGCCATGTGCAGGGACTCAGTATTGTCCATCTTGTGGTGCCATGTGCATGGACTCAGTATTGTCCATCTTGTAATGCCATGTGCAGGGACTCTGTATTGTCCATTTTGTGGTGCCATGTGCAGGGACTCAGTATTGTCCATCTTGTGGGGCCCTGTGCAGGGACTCTGTATTGTCCATCTTGTGGTGCCATGTGCAGGGACTCAGCTCTGTCCATCACCTGATGCCAAGTGCAGTGCGCTCCACTCTGTCCATCTTGTGGTGCCATGTGCAGTGGGCTCAGCTCTGTCCATCTTGTGGTGCCATGTGCAGGGACTTGGTATTGTCCATCTTGTGGTGCCCTGTGCAGGGAGCTCAGCTATGTCCATCTTGTGGTGCCCTGTGCAGGGGCTCAGCTCATTCCTCCCCCGGGCACAGCACTACCAGAATTCTAATCAAATGACCTTGATGTGTTACGCCATGAAATATCTTTTCTGAAGTTACAAAAGTTTTGGATAATTTGTGGAAAACAAACAAAAAAGAAACAAAAGAAAATAAGACAGAAAAAGTGTTTTTTTCCATTGTTTTTATTTAGTGATTTTTTTTTTTTTTTTTGCTCCTCGTTACTAAACTGGGCTTGTAGCGGGAGCTGCTGTTTGCTCAGAGCCGAAGCCCAAGTGGATGAACAAAGGTATTCTGTTTGATCCACACAATCCGAATCCCGCCGTATTGATCCCCTCGGAGTGAGCTGATGGGCCGTGCCGCGGTAAACAAAGCCAAATGTCATCCGGCAATCACCCGCTTTTATCTGCCGACGCTATTTAGGCCAAGCAGTAAATATACCATGCGTGTGCCTGTAGGCGGCTTCTGCTGCGGGAGCCCGCGCTGTGGATTTCACCTTTATATCCCCCCAAAACTATTAACTCTTATGTTTCTACCTGGCAAAGAGCTGAGAGTCACCCCAATTATCTATATGACAGGGTAACAAGATCTGCCAGAGAAAGATGGATTTAAATGAGAGAGATAGATAGGAGATATGAGATAGATAGATAGATAGATAGATAGATAGATAGATAGATAGATAGATAGATAGATAGATAGATAGATAGATAGATAGATAGACAGACAGACAGACAGACAGATAGATAGATAGATAGATAGATAGATAGATAGATAGATAGATAGATAGATAGATAGATAGATACATATGAGATAGATAGATAGATATGAGATAGATATTAAGATATGAGATAGATAGATGTGATAGATATACAGGCGGTCCCCTACTTAAGAACACTCGACTTACATACGACCCCTAGTTACAAACGGACCCCTGGATATTGGTAATTTATTGTACTTTAGTCCTAAGCTACAATGATCATCTGTAACAGTTATCACTGGTGTCTGTAATGAAGCTTTAGTCTTAATATTGATTTTTATGACAACCCAACATTTTTAAAATCCAATTGTCACAGAGACCAAAAAAGTTCTGGCTGGGATTACAGTGATAAAATATACAGTTCTGACTTACATACAAATTCAACTTAAGAACAAACCTACAGATCCTATCTTGTATGTAACCCGGGGACTGCCTGTATAGACAGATAGACGCAAAAGAATTAGCAGCATACCAGAAATATGATGAAACGGCTATATTCTCATCCCATCAAAACCCATTTGATTTTTCGACTTTGGATTTTTCCTAATTTTTGTATCTTGCTAATTCTTTAGGTTATACTTGTGTGAGGTTTGGACTAACCTCATTGACTTGTATCCCTTTTCTTGCTTTTATTAACTCCAGTGCTGCAATAGGTTTCTTCTAGATAGATAGTTATGAGATAAATAGATAGCTGATAGATCGATGAGTTACATGATGATATAATGATGTTCTGGGTCACTATCCGGATACAATAAGATCTTTCCTTTTTTTCTTGGTGTCTTAGGGGTTAAGTGAAGTCCTGTAACTGCATCCATCTGTGCACCCTAGGGTGCCCTTCAGCAGCAGCTGAAAATAACTTCTGGAATCGTCAGAACGCTGCAGAAATTCTAAACACAGATCATTTTTTAATGTTCCTTCACATGATAACATTAAGCAGACCTGGGGGGGGGGGGGGCAGAAACTTCCATCAGGTCTCCTGATATTTAAATACAAGGCTCCAAGACCTTACTGAGAGCAGACATTTGTTACAGTGCTTCAGCATTGGATGTATTATATTGCATTGTGATACATTGGGGGGAATTTATTAATGCACCTGTGCTTTTAGACACCATCCCGACTTATCTGACTAAGTGGGTGTGATTGTTGGAAAATGGGTGTGGTCTCTGGGAAATCGGCTATGCCTGAAAATTCTGGCGCACAGTTTAGACCAACGAAAAGTAGGAAGCGTCAGTCTTATGCTGCACCAGAATTCATTATCACAGTGATAAATCTGGCACTGGAATAACTTTCCTGGCATATTGGTAATTCATGATCTCTGCTTGCTGTCAGTGATTGGGTACTTTCATGTCTGCATCTCGATGACCTGTACATATGCTTTTCGGATGATGAAGTGTACTGATACATTGTAACAAACTACAATGACAGAAGAGCAATGTGTGATGCAGTTTTTAGGACATATCCTGGGACACTTAGGGCATATCCTCAGATATATGAGGGTCCCACCTCTGGCTCCCATGTGGATTTAGAGAATGGGCCCCTTTTCCTGGCTGCAGGGAATGGAGAGGAGGATGTGAATGTGAGGGAGGCTTAAATTTTCCTGGAAGTTTGTCGCAAATTTTGGTGCAAATCCACACTGACCCCCTTTACCAGGCGTAGGGGAAGGGTTAGAGCTGATTGCAAGTTTTTGAAGACCTTTTCGCTAATGTCATAAACTCCTCAGAAAGCGAATGTATCAATAAGGAAAACCCAATCTGATACATCAGAGCAGCAAAGAAGCCAAACCTATGGGACATGCGCCCCCATGGGGAAGGCTCCTGATTGGGTTATTCCCAGGTTATGTAGCAGCTGATGATTCTGCATGGGACCCCCATGACCCCCTGGCCGCCCTTCCCCCTCGTATCTCGGGTCTTGAATGAGTTTGCAGAACTCTTGCTATCTGCATAGCCCAGGCGTGAGTCATGTTGTCACTGGGTGGGTCACGCTCAGGTACAGCTATCGGGTGTTGATGAGGTCAGCACCGCTAATCATCTGTTTACTTTGGGTCATTTGGTAGGAGAATGGCCGCCGGCCCGGGATGACGCCCTCTGCCCTTTGCCTCACATTGTAAAACGGCGCCGCTCATTCGGTGGAATCCTCCTTCTATAAAGATCTCAGGTTGAGATTTCACCGACTGCAACATCCTATAAATCTTCCCATAATGCACCTGGAATATACACCACGGTTTGTAGGAAGAACCCATAGCTGAGATAATGACATACAATAGGACCATGTGAACCGACCCTTTAAGGGAAATCAAAATCCATTATGATAAACCAGGGACATTACTCATAGATCCAACCAGTGTGACTGTAGTAATCTTCTTATATTTGTTATCCATAGCCTTCTTCCTTCTAAAATGTAACTTTTATAATCATTCTAGTGAGCCTGAAGGGCTTGGTGGGCGTTACTAGAGCCCCTCTGTGCTGTAGCTTCACAGGCTGTTACACTGTGCAGAAGCACATCCCCCCTCCCACTGTGTCAGATTACAGGCAGAGGACGGAGGGAAGTACTGAGGAAGCAGGAGGCGGGTGAGAGTATAATGGCCTTTGAAACAACAGCATGGAGGGTCTCTGGTAACGCCCTCAGAGCCCCTCGGGCTCATTAGCATAACTGTAAAGGTTGGTTTTAGATGGAAGAAGACCATGGATAACAAATATAAGAAGATTACTGCCGGCTTTCCTTTAAGGCTTTAAGACAATATAATAGAAGACAAATGAGGATCATTCCGGATTATTGGAATGTCTGAAAAATGTCTATAGTGTAATAATATCATGGCGGCTCATGTCCTACTTTCTGGGTCTGCTGGGTTCTGTGGGGGATTATCAGATGCCGAATTAAAGGGGCTCCTTAGTTACACCTGGAGCATGGGCTGGTGGCTGCTGTTTCGCAGCTGAAGTTATCGTCACAGTGTGATAGGCACTGATGTAGCCATCATCTCTGGGCCCTAGTGATTCAGGGGCCCTTTATGATAGATGAGACATTGCGGCCCAGGAACAATATTACACTTGTAGCAGTTGCGGTGCAGTTGCGCAGCTGCAGCTGTCGTCTCAGTGTACTTGTGTCCTCGCTCTGCCGATGATTGAGATGGAAGGATCCGAGCAGTCATTCATCTTGCGGGGAGGGGGCGACATTGATATACAAGCTGTCATCAGGCTAATTGTTGTTTGAATTACCTGTTATGATCCGATGGTAAATCCGCCAGTGGAGCAGAAAACGCAGCCGGGACGTCTCTGATGATCTGCGCCTCGCCAAGATGGATAAACACAATTATAGGGCAGACCTGGGAAGAGAAAATCCATTTAAAGCTGGTAATGTTAAGCAGAGCCGCCTTTAATTCATTTGGACCAATTTGTGAATGATGTACGAGTGAACATTAGTCTGCGGCCCCCTCCGCGCTGACTGATAGCAGCCGCCACGTTCACCATTCACGCTCCTTACTAATGGCTCAACTCAGCGAGACTGACAATAAGATGTACTGACTCCCGCTCCAGAGGTTATACTGTGCAAATGACCCAATACAAAGCCGCCAGGCGGAAAGACCAGGCCGCGCCGCGCCAAACATGTATTGATGGCTCCGCATACAGCTGGGAAGTGCTGTCACTACACGGGATCATGACCCCAACCCGGGGGAGCCCCTACAACAGAGATACAGGGGGCTGACCGGTGTAATATGGACAGTGCACAGTACTACTTCTCCTGTATATATATGGACAGTGCACAGTACCACTTCTCCTGTATATATATGGACAGTGCACAGTACTACTTCTCCTGTATATATATGGACAGTGCACAGTACTACTTCTCCTGTATATATATGTACAGTGCACAGTACCACTTCTCCTGTATATACACAGTACCACTGTGTAGATGTATTGATGAAACTTGAGCAGAGCTGCGGTATAGAGGATGGTGGACAGGAGAGGATTTTCGAACTACCAGAGTTATTAACCCCTTGGATGCTCCCTATAATAGATGAGATATATAGCGAGTATACCGGGGGCTGGGGGGATATGGATGCAGAGTTGGGTAACACCACTTCTTATCTTGTCTCGATACAATGTGTTGTTTCTAGTCTTTTTTTTTATCTTGTCTCATTTGTAGATTCTGCAAAGTGCGATGTCAGCAGAAATGACAATGGTGATGGGTAATGGAGATGATGCTGGTGATATTGATGATGGTGGTGTTGAGATTATTGATGATGTGGATGATGGTGGTTGTGGTTTTGAGGATATTATGATGATATTGATGGTGATGTTGAGGATATTAATGATGTGGATAATTGATGATGTCATTGTTTCACCTTATGTAATGTGATGTGGTCTTGTTAACCTGAACTTTCCTGTAACTGTTTGTTTGCCACTAAGGAACTAGTAACACGTAAAAGCGCGCCTCTTGTAGTGTATGTATGTAGCTGTAACGTTACGCCTGTCTCTGTGTGTAACAACTGCCGGGACACTTCTAAACAGTTACCCCCCAGGGGATCAATACAGAACTATCATATAAGTACAGGCAGTCCCCGGGTTACGTACAAGATAGGTTCCATAGGTTTGTTCTTAAGTTGAGTTTGTATGTAAGCCGAAACTGTATATTTTATAATTGGAGATCCAGACAATAATTTTTTTGCCCCAGTGACAATTCAAGTTTCAAAATTTTTTGCTGTAATGGGACCAAGGATTATCAATAAAGCTTCATTACAGACACCTTACAGTAGATTATTGCTATCTGGGACTATAGTAACATCCAGAGAGGTCACCAGAGGTCACAGTGGGCAGAGGGGTCTGTCTTTAACTAGGGGTTGTCTGTAAGTCGGGTGTCCTTAGGTAGGGGACCGCCTGTATTGTGTTGTATGGTATTGTAATGATGGTTAGTGGTGATGATCCTTGTGATGATGTTGGTGATTGTTATAATATTTGGGCTCTTCTTTGTTTTGTCAGCACTGTTCTTCCAGGGGCCACATCTCCTTGTATGTTCCAGGGTGTATGAATGATGCAGGGAGATCACTCCCATTACCCCTGTCCCTGGGAGCTTACACTCCATGCACTGAGTGATATCCTGAGTGTCTCCTCCTGTGGTCTGCTGTCTCATCCATCTTGCTGACTGTTTTCCTCTGGGGCTCCTCACACTGCTGTTATCTGTGCCGGTCACTTGTTGACTGTTGACCTGTCAGCGGGTGGAGCCTGTTCTGTCATCACTGTGGGCAATGATATCCAGGGTAAGGACCGCCAGGGGGATTTTTATAAGGTATAGGATGACAACCAGTATGACCATGACTACCGTCACCCAGCTTTCTCGGGGTCCAACACAGCAATTCTTCTAAGCATCAATGCCATGTGATGAGGGGTTCACATACTTTACATGGCAGAACAACCTTGGTAACAGCCCCTGAGAGCAGGAATGGCAACAATAATACCCATCACTCAGCTTTCCCAGGAGCAGACACCAATTGTGACATCTCAGAGCCATGAGACGCCTTAAGACAAAGTAAAAGTTCATTGTTTGCTCCAGGACACATTTAATGGTATTGCACTTCCTGCCATTGTATACATGACCCCGAACATGTGACCTGTGACCCCTGTCTGTCAGAAAGAGGATTCAGGGTCATCTGTGGTAATCCTCCTTGTCTAAACATTTAGGAAAATTAAAGAGAATCTGAAGTTATTTATCAGAACAAGCACAGATAACTCCAAGTGACTACTACACCGGCTTCACAGGGTTAACTCCACCGCCAGAATTAAAGGGATCTGTTATCAGGTGTGACCCTAAAGATTTCAGCCAGTGTTATGTGTTGTACCTGTATTATTATGTATTATAGATGTGTAATCATACAGCTGTGTATGTTGTTAGTAGCAGCAGGACTGTGATGCTTTAATTTATATTCCAGGTTCTAGTCTTCTCCAAGTGCACTGAGGTGTGTCCTCACACTGCTGTGCTCTGTTCTCTCTGCAGCCAGTGTTATGTATTATCTCTGGAGAGATGTGTAATCAGACCTTTGTTTATGTGGTTAGTAGCAGCAGGACTGTGAAGTATGGGTTTTATTCCAGGATTTTTCCCTCTATACTGCCCACCTCGGACAGACCATCAGCAGATTTGGTTTCCAGTATCATCTCTATGCTGATGACACCCAGCTGTATACTTCTGCACGTAACATCACTCCTTCCTTACTGCAGAACCCCAGTGACTGTCTCTCTGCCGTCACATCATGTTCTCTCTCTTCTTGAAATATAATCTTTCTAACACTGAACATTTTGTCTTTCTAACATCTACTAAGCAACCCAACCCTGACCTCTCCATCTCGGTCTGTGGGGTCACTATAGCACCGGGGCAGCAGGCCGATGTCCGGGGGTTGTGCTGGACTCTGACCTCTCCTTTTCACCGTATATATTCAATCTTTTGTTTGCTCCTGCCGCATCTCAGAAACATCTCCAGAATCCGCCCAGGCTCCAGGCTTCTCTGCAGTCCGATTCATCCTGGACTTTGTATAAGATGTGGCTTGTGACTGGGTCAAACATAAGAATTTTTATTTATTAAATTATTTTATAAAGTTGGCTGGACCATTACACAAGCTCTTATACATCTTATATCACCCCTTATCCTCCTAGACTGTAAGCTCTTGTGTATCTCCCTCATCCTCATAGACTGTAAGCTCTTGTGTATCTCCCTCATCCTCATAGACTGTAAGCTCTTGTGTCACTCCTCCTCCTCATAGACTGTAAGCTCTTGTGTCACCCCCTCATCCTCATAGACTGTGAATATATAATGGGGCATCATCTCATGTATATATGTAATAGGGGATGAGCCCATGTGAAAATATAATGGGGGGATCAGCTCCTGTATATATGTAATAGCACTTTCTTGCATTTTTTAATTTCTGTATTCTATGACTTGACAATTGTCACATTATTAACCATGTTGTGAATTATCAGAGGTAACAAAGTGTCTAAACTTATAAAAATGTTTTTTAAAAGTTTTGCTACACTTTTCAAAAAAGAATAATATGCAAAATATTTATAAAGAAAGATTTCTTACAAAAAACGCAGCATGTAAATGCAACCCAATACAGTGGCTCTGGATCTTTTGGACTTTTGGACCTTTGTGTTTGTGGCTTGAGGACCCCCTAGTCTGTGTCATGGTGTGGGGAGATGGGATTAGATACACTGGATAACTGTACAGACTGTACACACGCACATGGAGATAGTCATGGTACTGACTGATCCGCACATGGTAGGGATTAGATACATGGTAACTGTCAGCTGTACACGCACATGTAGGGATTAGATTACATGGATAACTGTACAGACTGCACCGCACTGGAGGGATTAGATACATGGATAACTTTACAAGACTGTACCGCACATTGAGGGATTAGATACATGGATAACTGTACAGACGTACCGCACAGGAGGGATTAGATACATGGATAACTGTACAGACTGTACCCCCCACAGTGGAGGGATTAGATACTGGATAACTGTACAGACTGTACCGCACATGGAGGGATTAGATTGGATAACTGTACAGACTGTACCGCACATGGGGGATTAGATACATGGATAACTGTACAGACTGTACCGCACATGGAGGGATTAGATACATGGATAACTGTACAGACTGTACCGCACATGGAAGGATTAGATACATGGATAATTGTACAGGCTGTACCGCACATGGAGGGATTAGATACACGGATAACTGTACAGACTGTACCGCACATGGAGGGATTAGATACATGGATAATTGTACAGACTGTACCGCACATGGAGGGATTAGATACATGGACAAATGTAGAGACTATATGACAGATGAGCGGACAGTATTACACAGGATAGGATTAGATACACAGCTCAGCAGACAGTATCACACAGGATAGGATTAGATACACAGCTCAGGAGTCATCATCACTGATTTGATAATTACCAGCTCACAACAGTATCACACATTATCGGATTAGATACACAGCTCAAGCAGACGTATCCACACAGGATAGGATTAGATACACAGCTCAGGAGTCAGTATCACACATGATAGGATTAGATAAACAGCTCAGGAGTCAGTATCACACATGATGTGATTAAATAACACGCTCGCAGGACAGTATCACACATGATAGGATAATACACAGCTCACGAACAGTATCAACACAAGGATAAGGATTAGATATACAGCTCAGCAGACAGTATCACACATGATAGGATTAGATACACAGCTCAGCAGACAGTATCACACAGGATAGGATTAGATACACAGCTCAGGAGTCAGTATCACACATGATGTGATTAAAATACACAGCTCAGCAGACTGTATCACACAGGGTAGGATTAGATACATTGCATACTCTATTCTGATAATATTCATCAGTAAAACCATAATCTGTGGGATGATATCTATCTATAGGGGACGTATCTCTGGTCTATACGAGGACGCAGTTGGCGGAGCACGTGAGAAATGATGAATGGCGAGAGAGGGATGGAATTAGCAGCAATCCTGGGATGTGGTTTTTTGGGGGAAAATCATTAACCCCCCCACCCACCAGCCGCTGAGACACTGTACAGAACACAGAGTCCGGGACATATATGACCACATAAATATATAGGGCTGGGATTCCTGAGGGGGCGACGCTGGGGGTTTTATGGAATTCTCCGGGGTCTTTCTTACATCTGTAAACACTGAATAAATCTGTCACTGAGATAGAAGCCTCAATAATTCACTGATTTTCCACACGGCACGGACAATGTAACAGAGAACCTCATGTATGGACGGAAAAGTCACCAAAATGGCACCTGCTGGAGTGGGCCTGTTCATACTGGACCTCCTGGTTCATAAGGACAAGGAGCCTTTTACTCCAAGCAAAGAGCAATGGACAGTAAGCAGCTCAATGCCAGTGAGCACAGAGCACAGCAGTGTGAGGAAATGTCACCATTGCACTGGAAGAAGCTTCATGCTACCATATAAATCCATATTTCACATTTCTGCTGCAACTAACAACATACACTTCTCTCCAGAGGCAACCCATAACAATGGCCGCAGAAAGCACAAGAGCACAGCAGTGTGAGGAACACGCCCCCTCGTGCACTTGGAGACATTAATAATAATAATCCTTATTTATATATCGCCATCAATTCTGCATCACTTTACAAATCATAGGGGACGTATACAAATATAATATTACATTACAGAGTACAGACAGTCATATGGAACAATAGGAGTGAGGACCCTGATTACAAGAGCTTACAGTCTATGAGGATGAGGGGGTGACACAAGAGGTCACAGTCTATGAGGATGAGGGGGTGACACAAAGCTTACAGTCTATGAGGATGAGGGGTGACACAGAGCTTACAGTCTATGAGGATGAGGATGGACACAAGAGAGCTTACATTCTATGATGATGAGGAGTTGACACAAGAGGCTTACAGTCTATGAGGATGAGGGAGTGACACAAGAGCTTACAGTCTATGAGGATGAGGGGGTGACACAAGAGGTCACAGTCTATGAGGATGAGGGGGTGACACAAGAGCTTACAGTCTATGAGGATGAGGGAGTGACACAAGAGCTTACAGTCTATGAGGATGAGGAGTGACACAAGAGCTTACAGTCTATGAGGATGAGGAGTGACACAAGCTTAACAGTCTATGAGGATGAGGGGGTGACACAAGCTTACAGTCTATGAGGATGAGGGGGTGACACAGAGCTTACAGTCATGAGGATGAGGAAGTGACACAAGAGCTTACAGTCTATGAGGATGAGGGAGTGACACAAGAGCTTACAGTCTATGATGAGGGGGGCTGACACAAGAGCTTACAGTCTATGAGGATGAGGGGCTGACACAAGAGCTTACAGTCTATGAGGATGAGGGGGTGACACAAGCTTACAGTCCTATGGGATGATGTGTGACACAGGTCGTCTATGAGGATGGGGGTGACACAAGAGCTTACAGTCTATGAGGATGAGGGGGTGACAAGAGCTTACAGTCTATGAGGATGAGGGGGGGGACACAAGAGCTTACAGTCTATGAGGATGAGGGAGGGACACAAGAGCTTACAGTCTATGAGGATGAGGGGTGACACAAGAGCTTACAGTCTATGAGGATGAGGGGTGACAAGAGCTTACAGTCTATGAGGATGAGGGGTGACACAAGAGCTTACAGTCTATAAGGTGAGGTGGTGACACACAAGAGCTTACAGTCTATGAGGATAGGGGTGACACAAGAACTTACAGTCTATGAGGTGAGGGTGACACAAGAGCTTACAGTCTATGAGGATGAGGGGTGACACAAGAGCTTACAGTCTAGGACAGTGGTGGCGAACCTATGGCACTGGTGCCAGAGATGGCATTCGGAGACCTCTCTGTGGGCACACGGGTTGTCTCCCAGGCACAGAGTTTGCCTGATATGGCACCTTCCTGCAGTCTCAGGCAGTCCAATAGTAGTGCCCTGCTATTTTAAAGTGACCCATCCGTTGCTGTATGGTCCTTCACAGATAAGAAGGTGTGGAACAGGGTGGAATTGGAGCTCAAACATTCTGGAAGCAATGAGTTTATTACTGCCTAAATTGCCGTGTTGGTACTTTTCGAAAAGCTAGTGTGTCTTGGGTCTCATTTTGGGCACTCGATCTCTAAAAGGTTCTCCATCACTGGTCTAGGAGGATGAGTGGGTGACACAAGAGCTTACAGTCTATGAGGATGAGGGGGTGACACAAGAGCTTACAGTCTATGAGGATGAGGGGGAAGGGGACCCAAGATTACGTCTATGAGATGGGGGGGGGGGACACAAGAGCTTACAGTCTATGAGGATGAGGGTGGTGACATAAGAGCTTATAGTCTATGAGAATGAGGGGGTGACACAAGAGCTTACAGTCTATGAGGATGAGGGGTGATACAAGAGCTTACAGTCTATGAGGATGAGGGGTGACACAAGAGCTTACAGTCTATGAGGATGAAGGGGTGACATAAGAGCTTACAGTCTATGAGAATGAGGGGGTGACACAGGAGCTTACAGTCTATGAGGATGAAGGGGTGACATAAGAGCTTATAGTCTATGAGGATGAAGGGGTGACATAAGAGCTTATAGTCTATGAGAATGAGGGGGTGACACAAGAGCTTACAGTCTATGAGATGGGGGGTGACATAAGAGCTTATAGTCTATGAGAATGAGGGGGTGACACAAGAGCTTACAGTCTAGGAGGATGAGGGGTGATACAAGAGCTTACAGTCTATGAGGATGAGGGAGTGACACAAGAGCTTACAGTCTATGAGGATGAGGGGTGACACAAGAGCTTACAGTCTATGAGGATGAAGGGGTGACATAAGACTTATAGTCTATGAGAATGAGGGGTGGCACAGACTTACAGTCTATGAGGATGAAGGGTGACATAAGACTTATAGTCTATGTAGTGATGGGTGACATAATACTTATAGTCTATGAGAATGAGGGGGTGACACAAGAGCTCTACAGTCTATGAGATGAGGGGGTGACATAAGACTTATAGTCCTATGAGAGAGGGGGGTGACAAAGAGCTTACAGTCTAGGAGGATGAGGGGTATACAAGAGCTTACAGTCTAGGAGGATGAGGGGGTGACACAGAGCTTACAGTCTAGGATGAGTGGTAACAGATGTTACAGTCTATGAGGATGAAGGGGTGACATAAGAGCTTATCATTCTATGAGACATGAGGGGTGACACAGGAGCTTCAGTTCTAGGAGGATGAAGGGTGACACAAGAGCTTACGTCTATGAGAATGAGGGTGACAATAGACTTATCGTCATGTAGATGGGGTGACACAAGAGCTTACAGTCTATGAGGAAGGGGTGACACAAGAGCTTACAGTCTATGAGGATGAGGGGATGACACAAGAGCTTACAGTCTTGAGGATGAGGGTGACACAAGAGCTTCCAGTCCATGAGATGAGGTGACACAAGAGCTTACAGTCTATGGAGAGAAGGGTACACAAGACTTACAGTCTATGAGGATGGGGGGGGCACAAGATGCTTACATCTCAATGAGGATGAGGGAGGGACACAAGAGCTTACAGTCCTTGAGGATGAGGGGCACAATAGCTTACGTCTATGGGTAGGGGGTGACACAAAGCTTACAGTCTAGAGGATGAGTGGTGACACAAGAGCTTACATCTATGAGGATGAGGGGTGGCACAAGACTTACAGTCATAGGATGAGGGGTGACACAAGAGCTTACAGTCTATGAGGATAGGGGGTGATACAAGAGCTTACAGTCTATGAGGATGATGTGGTGACACAATCGCACAGTCTATGAGGATGAGGGGTGACACCAAGAGCTTACAGTCTATGAGGATGAGGGGTGACACAAGCCTTACAGTCTATGAGGATGAGGGGTGACACAAGAGCTTTACGTCTATGAGGAAAGGAGTGACACAAGAGCTTACAGTCTTTGATGATGAAGGGTGACACAAGAGCTTACAGTCTAGGATGAGAGGGTGACAGGAAGAGCTTACAGTCTATGAGATGGGGGGGGGAACAAGAGCTTACAGTCTATGAGGATAGGGAGCGTACACAAGAGCTTACAGTCTGAGGATGAGGGAGGGACACAAGAGCTACAGATCAGCTCATGTATATATGTAATGGGGGATCAGCTCATGTATATATATGTAATGGGGGATCAGCTCATGTATATATGTAATAGGGGGATGAGCCCATGTGAATATATAATGGGGCATCATCTCATGTATATATGTAATAGGGGATGAGCCCATGTGAAAATATAATGGGGGGATCAGCTCCTGTATATATGTAATAGCACTTTATTGCATTTTTTAATTTCTGTATTCTATGACTTGATCATTGTCACATTATTAACCATGTTGTGAATTATCAGAGGTAACAAAGTATCTAAACTTATAAAAATGTTTTTTTAAAAGTTTTGCTATACTTTTCAAAAAAGAATAATATGCAAAATATTTATGACGAAAGATTTCTTACAAAAAACGCAGCATGTAAATGCAACCCAATACAGCGGCTCTGGATCTTTTGGAATTATTGGACCTTTGTGTTTGTGGCTTGAGGACCCCCTAGTCTGTGTCATGAAAGCCTCTAAATGTACAAAGAAGAATGGGGGAACCTCCAGCCTCTAGATGTGCAAATAAGAATGGGGGAGCCTCCAGCCTCTAAATGTACAAAGAAGAATGGGGGGACCTAAAGCCTCTAAATGTACAATGAAGAATGGGGGAGCCTCCAGCCTCTAGATGTACAAAGAAGAATGGGGGGAACCTCCAGCCTCTAAATGTACAAAGAAGAATGGGGGAACCTCCAGCCTCTAAATGTACAAATCTTGTACATAGGGGGCAGTATTATAGTAGTAATACTCTTGTACATAGAGGGGCAGTATTATAGTAGTTATATTCTTGTATATGGGGGGCAGTATAGTAGTTATATTCTTGTACATAGGGGGCAGTATTATAGTAGTTATATTCTTGTACATAGGGGAACAGTATTATAGTAGTTATAGTCTTGTACATAGGGGGCAGTATTATAGTAGTTATATTCTTGTACATAGGAGGCAGTATTATAGAAGTTATATTCTTGTACATAGGGATCAGTATTATAGAAGTTATATTCTTGTACATAGGGGGCAATTTTTATTGTAAAAAAACAACAAAATACAATTAAACAAAATCATAAATACATTCTTCTGTATACACAATTAGGAATCAAACAAATATAAACTCAGAGTAAATGTAACTTAGAGTCCATAGCTGCTGCTGCTGGAAAGGAAAAAGAAAAAAAACTAAATCAATAAATACAGAAATTAAACACCAGATACATTCCTCCATAATTTCCTATTTCTCTGGTCTTTACTGATTTCCAGTGATTTTATCCACCTTAGCTCTGATAATATCTGGGATACCACAGCCGTGTAGTTATAGTCCTCACTATGCAGGGACACCCGGGTTCTAGCATGCCATTGGTAATACTTTATCACTGTTATTATGAGATACATGATGACTGGGAGAGATGTAAATAAATATGGCTTCACATCATTAAATAGATTGACTCTGTCAGTCACTGTCTGTGGACCATAGATATTGATAAGCCGCAGCCTTCTACCTCGGATAGTAACCTCCAGCACCAAACATCTTCCCATCGACACCTCGGTTAGTCTGTGAATGGTGACATCGTGGGTATTAAACAGTATGGAGACCCCGGCACACGGCTCCACAGACAGTGACCAGATGGACGGCCCGGAGCGCCATTCTCTCTCTGCTTCTTTTAACAAACTAAGACTATTAAGATGAGTCTCCTGTAGGAAAAAGACATCGGCATCGAGATAATGTAGATGTTCATACACCGCATGTCTTGTCCTTCTTGCCCTAATGCTGTTGACATTGCTAGATATTATTTTCAGGTTGAAGTTCGCCATTAGAGCTATAACAAGAAGCAGAGAGAGTGTCCCCATCATCATAAATCTGGATCAGATCCCTCCTCTTCACCACCCGTCTCCATGTCTGATTCAGACTCTGGCCCCACCCTATGGGGTCTCCGTTTTGAGGGGGGGTCACCATCGGGATCCTCATCATACTCTGCCACCATCCTCTGCAGTTCCTTCTCTAGCTCCTCCTCTGCGTCTGACTCTGAGAGGACACTGAATCTATTCACTGTCATGGTCATGTCTGTTCCACTGTCCACTCTGATCTTTGATGACTTGTGAACTGTGGTCCACTCACCCTCAGGCTTCCGGGTGGACCTATCTTTTTTCCTCCTCTTATTAGCAGATGTTGTGGCTGGAGAGGGAATGAGCACTGAGGGTGGTGCAACCTGCTGGACAACTTCCATATCTCCCTCTGTGGTTTGGGTCTGAGGCTGGTCTGGTGTTGGTATAGCATCACTTGATTCTAGGACCTGCTGAGGTTCTGGCGTAGCCTGATCTGAGCCTAATAACAAAGCCTCCTCCTCCCCCAGGTCATCTGCCCCTGCCAATAGGTCTTCATCAGGGAAGGTCTTACATATGTTGTGCCAGGCATTGGGACAATCCCTGTGGGCATGGCCGATCTCACCGCACAGGTTACACCTGATGTTCTGGCAGTCCGCACTCACATGGCCGATATCCCCACACAGGCTGCACTTGACCACAGAGCAATTACTGGCGATGTGACCGACTCTACCGCATTTGAAGCATCTACGGGGCTGACCTGGATAGAAACATACCCCCTTCTCCCGGCCAATGAAGAAGGAGTTGGGCAGATGCTGGGTTATGTTGTTGTACTGTCTTAATTTCACCAGGACCTTCCACCCTCCTGTCCAGATCCCGTCCTCATCCCGGGTCTTGGTGAGCTCTGACATGAGGTCACAGTGCCTCTTGAGCCAGATGACAATATCCTGCTGGGGAACAGACTCATTCCAGAAGATGACTGTGACAGTGACTGTACCAAGTTTAGAGATGGGGATGAAGCTGAAATTATTCCACCCCTCTGCATCTCTAAACCTGGGGAAGATGGCCCAAAAGCGGTCCAGGTTGCCCATCAGCTTAAAGCTCACATCATATCCCTGGCGATCGGGGAGGTTAATTACTGCCAAAATGTCACTTGGCGAGAAACCCATTTGTTCACACAATAGCAACCTGACCACAAACCGCCTGTCAGGTAGGTCCTCCTTGGCCCCTTTGTGCCTAAATCTCACCACATTCCTCCTCTTAAATGCCTGACCGGTGTAATGAGAGCCGGATGAGAAAGATGGTGCACCCCGGCTCCAGGCGTTGCCAGAAGAAGACTGGTGAGGGCCAGTACCCTGCTGTGTCTGGGGGCGCTGCGGGGGCTGCTGGGCTCCTGCACTCTGAGGGTCTGATACCTCAGCAACTAGAGGAGGGAAGTCCTGAGCATCAGACTGTACTACCCCCTCCCCACCATCAGCCTCCATACACTGCTCTGCCTGCTCTATGGCAACATCCCACACAGACTGCGCTTCCCCTGCTGGAACATTATCACACACAATGGTATTATCAGGAGGAGATACAGATGCATCAGCATTATCACCAACATTGGGGGCAGCAGCATCACAGACAATAGGGGCAGCAGTACCACAGATATTAGAAACAGCATTAGGCACTGATGTATGAGCAGTATCAGGCACTGAAGTCCCATCAATGTCAGTACAATCAGTCCCAGCAGAGTCCTGATGATCCTGCTCAGATGCCACAGTGTTACCTTCAGGATCAGGTGCACAGTCCTGCTGCAGTGAGCCGTCAACTGGGACTTGTGGTGCTTGTTCTCCGCTACCATCAGGCAGATGTCCACGTTGCACGCTGAATGCTGGGACATGTGGTGTTTTCACTGCTCTGGTAACATCAGAGGGACGGCTGTGATCCTTCTGCTGATTGCAGGCTGCTGGGACTTGTGGTGCCTCTGCTGTGGGTGGTTGCTGTTTCATGGCTTTATCTTTCTTGTAGAGATCCCCTTGCTGGTATGGGAAAGTCGCAGGCTGGAGTATAGGTTTCCCCTTGGTCTCAGTTGCCGGATTAGATGCCCCTCCATGATGTCTCTGGGCCTGGAAGCGCTCCTGGTTCCTGTAGGTCTCTGCCAGGGGACCCATCTGCTCCAGGACAGCCTCAGTCTGGGCGACATTGTCAGCGAGCTGCTTGGCCAGGGTGGTCAGCTTCTTGTCTAACAGCTCATGTCTCTCCGGGTTTGCTGCCTTGAGCTTGTAGGCACAGTCAATGTTTTTTTGTAGCAGCAGTTTTTGTTCCTTCAGGTTTCCCAGTCTCTTTACCAGTGCTGGAATCTGATCAGCCAGGAGGAGCTCAGGTGCACGCTCAGCCGCTGCATAGGGAGTTGCTGCAGGTGCACGCTCAGCCGCTGTACATGGAGTTGCTGCAGGTTTCTTACAGGTGGTAGGTGATGGCACTCTGCTGGGTACGGGCCTCTGCGCCACTGTTGGGTTCTGACGCGCTGCGGCTCTTACTGCGGGGGGATGACATTGTCCAGTAGCAGCACTTGTGGCAGCCTGAGGCCTCCCTGCTAGTTTGGTCTCGGCCTTGCTGCCTCCACTCCCATACCTTGTGCGCTCAGAGCGGATGAGCACAGGCTGCTGCAGGTTCTCCAGCAAGGTCTGCTTCTCCAGAGATGTCCTCCTCTGCCTGGATGATGGAGGTGTACACGGCACAGCTGAGGCTGGGGCTGGAGACTTCCTCTGCTCCTGCACAACCTGCTCGCTCCTCTGTCCTGGATGACCCGACATTGTGTTCCCACTCACTGGCTTCTGCTGCACATTCACACTGGTAGGTGACTTCACCAAACTGGAACTTACTACTACTGCTGCTTCTTTCTTTACAACATCTTCTTTCTTTACTTCACTGCTTCTGGCCGAACTGGAGCCGCTGACATGACTTACTGTACCGGAGACTTTAGGATTTTCATCCATTGGTTTGGGTGTCTGGGAGTTATTTCCCAGATTAGGCCTTGGAGCCTGGGCCTTGCATGGGGAAGATCCCCACCCAGGGTGGCCCCGCCCTGGGCTAGCTCCAGACATGAGGAGACCTCAGGAGCTCACACTGCACACAACCTCTCAGCAAGGGGGCAGTATTATAGTAGTTATATTCTTGTACATAGGGAGCAGTATTATAGTAGTTATATTCTTGTACATAGGGGGCAGTATTATAGTAGTTATATTCTTGTACATAGGGGGCAGTATTATAGTAGTTATATTCTTGTACATAGGGGGCAGTATTATAGTAGTTATATTCTTGTACATAGGGGCAGTATTATAGTAGTTATAGTCTTGTACATAGGGGGCAGTATTATAGTAGTAATACTCTTGTACATAGAGGGGCAGTATTATAGTAGTTATAGTCTTGTACATAGGGGGCAGTATTATAGTAGTTATATTCTTGTACATAGGAGGCAGTATTATAGAAGTTATATTCTTGTACATAGGGATCAGTATTATAGAAGTTATATTCTTGTACATAGGGTGCAGTATTATAGTCATTGTCATTTATCCTACATTCCGTCTTTTACCTGAGGACCTGGCAGCTTCTTACTCATTACTTGCACCCTGGGTTGTTTACTAGGTGCTAAGACGATGACTAATTCTATTATTACACAATGCGTCTGTGTCCATATGCTGGGGAGATGCCAGGTTACCCGATCTGACACCTTTAATGAATCTCTAGAATTTAACCCTCACCCTATTGGTTTCACCTTTATCAGCCTCAGATTGCATTCTTATAATTCCAGATGACAATACCCCCTTTTCATCAATCTAGTTCAGAGATGTGGGTTATCCTTTGTTATACTGGTATACAATGTATTTTGGGTTGGTTGGGAACTAGTTGGGTTGTTTGTGCATTGTAACCAGTCTAGCGCCCCCTATGTTCTCAGGCAGTTATTGCCATGGGGTCAGCATCGCCCCAGAATGATAAATCTCATGTATTGATTGAAGGAGCAGATGTGTGTTGTAGGAGAGGCTGACAGGTAACAAATTTGGAAGTGCTGTAGGGCAAAGTCCCCGCTGCAGGGGTCCAGGTGCGTCAGATTTAAGGTCTTCTGCCAAATGTCATAGTCTGTGCTCAGCCCCTCCAGCCATCACGTCATACGCTGATGACCCCCAGAAACCCAGCACACATCACAGGTAACACAGTGATAACTGTCTGAGTACAGATCATGTAGTAGATGTGTCCTGCAGTCCTATGTAACATCACAGATAACACAGTGATATCTCTCTGAGTACAGATCATGTAGTAGATGTCACCTGCAGTCCTATGTTACACCACAGATAACACAGTGATATCTCTCTGAGTACAGATCATGTTGTAGATGTCACCTGCAGTCCTATGTAACACCACAGATAACACAGTGATATCTCTGAGTACAGATCATGTAGTAGATGTGTCCTGCAGTCCTATGTAACACCACAGATAACACAGTGATATCTCTGAGTACAGATCATGTAGTAGATGTCACCTGCAGTCCTATGTAACACCACAGATAACACACTTATAACTCTCTGAGTATAGATCATGTGGTAGATGTCAGCAGCAGTCCTATGTAACAGGTGCACTATGCTATCACACATAATACCATCCACAGCATACTCTATGCTACTTATGTTTTATATTTCCTCCAGTTCTTAGAATTCCTAACCTTCCCGTTGTCTTCCCCCAGCTCTTACTGATGTGAAGGGGTTAATAGCCATAGGTGGTCCCCATTGCTGAGGCTTGTGTGTGTTTATAGAGGGGCCCTGGAGCCCAGGACTATGGGAATCCTGTGGAAATCCTCTGCCTCATTGTCAGGGGAGCAATTAGTCTGTAATCCTCTGCTGCGGGAATCTTCCTAATGAGATGCATCTTGGTGACATTTCAGCATCTTCCCCTGTGTCAGATGCTGAGCTCCCAGAGAACATGTAACACGCGTGTGCCCATCCTGCTCTGCAGGGCTCATATCTACAGTCCTGCTCAACATTCTCCTTGTTTGGTAAATATGACTTTAGACAAATTAATTCATTTTAACCAAAATGTGTAGATGCTGCACCAAGTCTATCAGCAGGTGTGACCCCACAGACTGCAGACAGTCCCTCACACTGCTGTGTTCTGTGCAGCCAGAGTTAAGTATTGTCCTTGGAGAGATGTGCAGTCAGACCTCACACTGCTGTGCTCTGTGCTCCCTTCAGCCAGTGGTATGTATTGTCCCTGGAGAGATGTGTGATCAGACCTCACATTGCTGTGCTCTGTGCTCCCTTCAGCCAGTGTTATGTACTGTCCCTGGAGAGATGTGTAATTATACCTCACACTGCTGTGCTCTGTGCTCCCTTCAGCCAGTGTTATGTATTGTCCCTGGAGAGATGTGTGATCAACCCTATATGCAGGTTGTTAACAGCAGGACTGCAAAATATGGATTTATATTCCAGGATTCTAGCGTCTCCAAGTGCACTAGGGGCATGTCCTCACACTGCTGTGCTCTCTGCAGGCAGTATTTGGTATTGTCCATGGAGAGATGTGTGAGTAGCAGCAGCACTGTGATATATTCTAGGGTCGCTTCTTCAAGTGCACTGGGGGTTTGTCCTAACACTGCTGTGCTCTGTGCACTGCCCCTATCACCTGCTCTGAGAAGATTCTGTAATATGCTTCTAGTTTATTTTTTATGTGCTGGGTGCAGGCGCACGTTCCACCGTGGTGCTTCAGAGAGCACAGACCACAGCAGTATGACAATGCATCCCAAGAGTGGAATCTAAATTATTGTAATATGAATCCATATATCACAGTCCAGATGATTACACATCTCTCCAGGGACACTACAAACACTGGCTGCAAAGAGCACAGCGCACAGCAGTGTGAGGTCTGATTACACATCTCTCCAGGTACAACATATAGCACTGGCTGCAGTCTGTAGGGTCACACCTGCTGACAGGTTCTGATATTGATGACATCACGTACATTGTGCATCTGACTATTGCGCCGCTCCAAGCCTCAGCGGTTACTGCTGAATGATCATGTGACCTATGCAGAAAGAAGCTGGCTCAGTGGTTATGAGCACAGAACATGTTACATTTGATTGGACCGCCATTGTATGGTTGTGATTCCTTGGGGGGCCATGGTGTCTGTACACTGACCCCTTCGCAGCCCCCGCTCATTATCTTGCACTTGCTCCTGGTGGCTGGGGTTTAACCCTTCCTATGCTAGGATCGGCACACATATGACAAGCGCAGGGCTAAGAGCCGGGGCTCTCCCGCTCCGCACTCCCATCCTTTGATCTCTTTCCTTTGGAGGTAACATCAAAAGGACGTCGGGGGGAGACAGGCAGCTCTATGAAGTTCTGCGCTCTCCCTAATAGCTCGGCGGCGCAGCGGCTGCATTGCTGAAACTGCAGTAAACAGCCATTTAATTTTCAGCAAAATGCACCGTTGCTGAAATGCGCCCCTCCCCCCTCTCCTCCATCTTTATTTTTCAGCCCGGCATTAAATATTCCTTCAGATTTGTCCACATTCATTCATTAGTGTAATGACTCCAGGTTTAAACATTGCGACTTGTCTCGATGTTTTCCAGGGTATCTAATTGCAATGTTGATTTATTATTGGGAAAAAAGCTAAACGCACCAGTAATAGACACTCTGGGTGAATCTGGGGCCCGCACAGGCTGCTGGGGGCCACACTCCTCTCCTGGAGCTGAGGTGTACTGTGTCACCATAGAAGCTTCCATTGAGACTAAAGCTGCTCCATAATCTGTCATCAGTGACAGCCGCTCCATAATCTGTCATCAGTGACAGCCGCTCCATAATCTGTCATCAATGACAACTGCTCCATAATCCATCTTCAGTAACAACTGCTCCATAATCCGTCTTCAGTGACAGCCACTCCATAATCCATCATCAGTGACAGCTGCTCTATAATCGTCATCAATGACAGCCGTTCCATAATCCATCTTCAGTAACAACTGCTCCAAAATCTGTCTTCAGTGACAGCCGCACCATAATCCATCTTCAGTGACAGCCGCACCATAATCCATCTTCAGTGACAGTCGCACCATAATCCATCTTCAGTAACAACTGCTCCATAATCCGTCTTCAGTAACAACTGCTCCATAATCCGTCTTCAGTGACAGCCGCTCCATAATCCATCTTCAGTAACAACTGCTCCATAATCCGTCTTCAATGACAGCCGCTCCATAATCCAACATCAGTGACAGCTGCTCCATAATCGTCATCAATGAAAGCCACTCCATAATCCATCATCAGTGACAGCCGTTCCATAGTCATCATCAATGAGAGCCGCTCCATAATTGTCATCAGTGACAGCCGCTCCATAATCGTCATTAGTGACAGGCGCTCCATAATCCATCTTCAGTGACAGCCGTTCCATAGTCATCATTAATGAGAGCCGCTCCATAATCGTCATCAATGACAGCCGTTCCATAATCCGTCTTCAATGAAAGCCACTCCATAATCCGTCATCAGAGACAGCCGCTCCATAATCTGTCATCATTGATAACTGTTCCATAATTCATCATCAATTACAGCCGCTCCATAATAATCATCAGTGACAGCTGTTCCGTAACCATCATCAATGACAGAAGCTCCATAATCCGTCTTCAGTAACAACTGCTCCATAATCCGTCTTCAGTAACAACTGCTCCATAATCCGTCTTCAGTAACAACTGCTCCATAATACGTCTTCAATGACAGCCGCTCCATAATCTGTTATCAGTGACAGCCACTCCATAATCCGTCTTCAGTGCCAGCCGCTCCATAATCCATCATCCGTGACAGCGGCTCCTTAATCCATCTTCAGTGACAGCCGCTCTATAATCGTCATCAATGACAGCCGCTCCATAATCCGGCACCACTGACAACTGCTCCATAATCTGTCATCCCTGACAGCCACTCCATAATCCATCATCAGTGACAGATGCTCCATAATCCATCATCAGTGACAGCAGCTCCATAATTCGTCTTCAGGGACAGCTGCTCCATAATCCATCATCAGTGACAGCCGCTCCATCATCCGTCATTAGTGACAGCCACTCCATAATCCGTCTTCAGTGACAGCCGTTCCATAATTTATCATCAGTGACAGCCGCTCCATAATTCGTCTTCAGTGACAACGGCTCTATAATCTGTCATCAGTGATAGCCGCTCCATAATCTGTCATCAGGCACTCACTCCACTGGCAGCTCAATGAAGGTGGTGATCCCTCAGGCATGAGATTTCTCACCAGTTTCCAGATCTCTGCTTGCAACCAGGGAATGAAAATCCACTCATGGTTGTAACCCTGGACATAGCTCATCCTGCTATCAGCGAATAGGGGAGAAAATTGTATCCAGTCTAGACAATGCTCTGTGGCCTAGACAGTGATACAGTGTAGGAATCTAAGAGACATCTACATAACTTCTGATGATGATGTGAGCCGCTAACAAAGAATGGGACAAGTATAAATTGTGCTGCCAAGATCAAAAGGGTTAATTCTGCTGGTTCTCATAATGTTCTCATTACACAGTAATGGCTGCACCCTGTATTATACTCCAGAGCTGCACTCACTGTTCTGCTGGCGGTGCAGTCACTGTGTACATACATGACATTACTTATCCTGTACTGATCCTGAGTTACATCCTGTATTATACCCCAGAGCTGCACTCACTCTTCTGCTGCTGGTGCAGTCACTGTGTACATACATGACATTACTTATCCTGTACTTATCCTGAGTTACATCCTGTATTATACTCCAGAGCTGCACTCACTATTCTTCTAGTCCTTAATTTCAGTAGTCACATGCTTTTGTGGAAATGAGATCACCAGAGAAATCATTACTTTTCTGAGTGATTCCAGCTTTCAGAATTCAGCTCTAAATGGATGTGTACAGTGACCCCACCAGTTTTTTCCTGTACTGGTCATGTTGCGGCTGGTATATTGGGTTGGTGTCTATGTCTTCATTCTGAGTCTCTGCAGTGTATGCAGCCCCTGTGCAGACTAATGACGCACTGTGGGCAGACCAGAGCTGCCATCCAGGTTAACAGTATTGTCTCTGGACTTGGGATGCGGCTCTGGATCCTGAGTCATCGGGTGTAGTGGCTCCATGTTACTCGCCAGCTCTCGGAAGCTCCTCGCCCCACATCTCAGTAACGACCGTGGATTTGGCCTGAGGCTCTAAAAACCTCACGCCTCCACGGTTTACTCTCCCGTGTGCAGAGCGCCTACGGCTCTTTTGTGCTGTCGATCCCTCTTTTTCACCCTTTTTTTCCCCCTATTTAACCCTACATTAACCAGACTAGGGAGAAAGTTATAAACAATTTGAAAAGAGAGACTAAAACACGGTATATACCTGCTGAACTGCATGAGATCTCCTAATACATTCCCTCAGAGTGAACTGGGCACAGGAGCTTACACTCCAATATCCAGCTGCTATGATAAACCTTCCGTTCGCACTATAAGGCACTGGGGAGTAAAACATGAGATGTGTATTTAGACCTCACACTGCTGTGCTCTGTGCTCTCTGCAGGCATTGTTATGTATTGTCCCTGGTTAGATGTGTAATCAGACCTTTCTATATGTTTTTAGTAGCAGCAGCACAGTGATATATGGATTTATATTCCAGGATTTAGTTTCTCTAAGTGCCCTGATTCCTTGCGCTACTTTGCTCTCTGCAGTCAGTATTAGGTATGTGTAATCAAACCTTTGTATTTGCTGTTAGTAGCAGCAGTACTGTGAAATATGAGGTTATAGTTTACATATAGTTGGTGAACTTGGGTCTAGCTGGCCACCTATCATGTGAACACAGCCCAACCAAGAAGGAGAGACAGGGACTAAGTCAGTAAGCTTAAAATAAAAAAAAAATTAATATCAATAAAATATAGGTAGATGTATGGATTATGCCCCCTATGTAGTCTGTCTCCCCCCCCCATAAGTTCCTCCTCGTTATTGGCTACTGGGAATGTTCATTGTGATTCGGATATCATTACTTCACCTATTTACCTTAAATATTAAATATATTACATTAAATATTATTATATTTGTATATTGTCTACTGTTTATCTCCACCCCCTTTCATTTGTCCCATTAAGGGAAATATATTTGGAAGGAGGTACATATAGGGGGGTATTCTGGTATTTAGGCAGGTATTGTGCCTGGACCAGTACTGTGACTACATAGGGGATATAATCTGTATATCTCCCTACTTTTAATTGATTTGAATTATTTTAGTGTTTATTTCTTCAGGTCGCTGACTTATTCCCCTTTCTGTTTTTTGGTTGGGCCAAATATATTTGTACAGCACTGTGGAATGTGATGGCGCTATATAAAGATTTCCTATTATTATTATTAGGATTTAATCATTATCTTTGGACCAATGGATCTTAGGGACATACATCAGGTGGGTCTTGCTGGAGGGGGCTCGTTCTGTGTACACAGGCCTCCTGTTACTGAGCAGAGGACTAATAATACCCGCTGCCCGGACGCTCCAGAGTATAATTGCTGGAGGGTCACGCTGCTTCCCCCTCGCCTTGGCATTAGGGGACTGTTATTCTGGTTGCCTGGCAGCAGCTGCGGCGGGAAGCACATGTGCCCGCTTCACTTCCCAGTAATGTGCGGAATTCCTGTGACCCAGGAAGAATTCCACATTCCGGCAGCCGGAGTGACCATCTTAATGGTCCCTTCCTAATCTTCTCCGTCCTCCAGGCTGCTGCAGGTTAATGCCAGAACTGAGAAGCATTTCACACCCAGGATACCCTCATGCCCCCAGTATGAGACCTCCATCATCATGGCCAGACCCCCAAGACTACAACCCCCATAGAGACCTCCACACCTAGACCGTACTATTGGTTCCTGATGATACATTGTAGTGCAGGGCCCTGAACATGGATACGTTATATATGACTGTATCTCATAGTCTGTCCTATTGGTTTCTGATGATACATTGTAGTTCAGAGCCCTGAACATGGATACGTTATATATGAGAGAGATCCCTAGAGAGATATAGAGATCCCTACAATGCCAGAACAAGACCCCCACACCAAGACTGTCCTATTGGTTCCTGATGATACATTGTAGTGCAGGGCCCTGAACATGGATACATTATATATGACTGTATCTCATAGTCCGTCCTATTGGTTCCTAATGATACATTGTGGCAGCTTTACTTACCCGGTCCATTCGCGATCCAGCAGCGCGTCGATCTTCACATCGCGTCCGCTCTGTCGTTGGATCGGTCACCGGATTTTCACTAAGGTAGTTCCTCGCGACGTCCACCAGGTGCGCTGCCTGAGCTGCTGAATTCCTCGGAATCACTGAGTCCACCGGCCATTCCTACGAGGTAAGTCGCGATGTCCCCCGCGACACTTTTTCACTTGTTTTTAAATGCAGCGGTTTTTCTCCGAATCTGCCGGGTTTTCGTTCGGTACCAGCCCCCCAATTTCCGTCGCGTTGCATGCGCAGCGCCGATGCGCAAAATCTGATCGCGTGCGCAGCAAAATCCGGGGCAATACAGGGGAAAATTTGCGGCCAAATCAGATATTCGGGTAACACGTCGGGAAAACGCGAATCGGGCCCTTAGTAAATGACCCCCATTGTTGCACAGGGCCCTGAACATGGATACGTTATATATATCTGTATCGCTTATCGTCCGTCCTATGGTTTCCTGATGATACTTGTAGTGCAGAAGCCCTGAACCATGGATACATTATATATGACTGTATCTCAATAAGTCTGTCCTATTAGTTCCTGATGATACATTGTAGCGCAGGGCCCTGAACATGGATACATTATAATGACTGTATCTCATATCCATCCTAGGGTTCCTAATAGATACTTGTTGTCAGGGCCTGAAGCATGGAATGTGTGTATCACAGGCGGGATCTGTTTTTTTCTGTTTTAGTCTCACCGACGCCTCATTTGTTTTCATTGTCGGGTTGGAGGTGAGGGAGCCCGCGTGGGCAGTGAGGGGTGGACGAAGGTTCCCAGCTTCTCCGTGGCCCCCTCCTTCCTTCTCTTAAACATCTGGTTCCAGTATCGGAGCCGATCCGTGTGTTGTCTCTGTTCCATTACTGGTGAAACCAGATCCTGCAGGAAGGTGTTGGGTGCCTCACCCTGAAGAGCCGCATTCTTCCACACAATACATCGGAATGCAAAGCCGCCGCTATCATCCGCACAATATTGTCTGCTACAAGGACGGTTTAGAGGAAAAGTTATTCCCTTTTCATATGTGCATTTATGGCATTAAAGAGCCGTAATACAATTTATCTGAATCTGATATATGCACAGGTGCATACAATCACTCCACAGTGCCCCTAGTGGACAGAGCACATGCCAAGAGCTGTAGTGGGAGGAGCATGATTCCCACAGCAGCACAGAGTATTTACAGAGAGGAGAGTGTCTGATCTTGGTTTAAGAGTATCATGAGTATGATACAGGTATATCACAGCACAGAGTATTTCAGAGGGAGGTTCTGCTTGTCTTGTGGGAGGCCAGCATGTGGTAAGACAATGTCACCTGCAGCACAGAGTATTTCAGGAGAGGAGTGTGCTGATCTTGTGGGAGGCCACATACTGGTAAGACAATGTCGCCAGTAGCACAGAGTATTTCAGGAGACAAGTGTTCTGATCTTGTGGGAGGTTACAGAATAGTTGGAGACAATGTCACCCGCAGCACAGAGTGTTTCAGGAGAGTGCAGTTATCACCTTGAGAGGGTGCAGATGATTTTGTGGCCACGTGTGTCTTCTTGTGATGAGGAATAATTCTGTAATACCAGGAGATTGGTGGGGTCTCTGCGGTGTGACAGCCTTGCGTTGCTTTGTATTTGCCTGTGTTGCACAGCTGAGGTGCTGGAGCAGTGGCAGAGCGGCGGGAGGACTGACATTTGAAAGTGCTTGCCTCTATTGAACGCCATGGGCTTCTCTGTGGCATCTGGATTCATTTAGCTCTCGCGGCAGTAGGGCTGCGTCTCATATCCGCCACGCCGTAATGTTATATAGGCAATGATCCTGTTCTGTCTTAATGTAATTGAAAATTATGCATGTTGTAGACTCTGAGCGCTGAAATGTAGACTCGTAAAAATCTGCGGTTCAGGTAGCCTGTGGAGATTGGATTTGGCAGACAATGAAGCTTTTATGTAAGGTATAGATTACAAACTACCAGCCTGTATTATACTACCCGGGCAGCGCACTTGTGACCTGCAGACATTAGGCAGCCAGACTCTCCGAGTCCCTCCACCGCTGGGCAAGCCCGCAACGCCAGGCCCAAGATTACATCACAACCTCCACAGGACACCACCTCAGTGATTAATCCATCAACCATTCCTAAATAATCTGCTTGATGTATGGAGGATACAGAGTATCACAGATAAGGGGGATCCCCGTCATCCTTACCCTAGTCCTGCAGGGACCCTAAACATATACCGTGATGGAGGGGACAGTTCTGTAGATCTGATGGTGGGGATCCGTCTGTAGGATACTATGCATGTATGGGATCAGTCTGTAGGATATATGGGGGATCAGTCTGTAGGAGACATGATGGAGAGGATCCGTCTGTATAGGATACATGATGGGGGATCCGTCTGTAGGATACATGATGGAGGGATCAGTCTGTAGGATACATGATGGGGGGATCCTACTGTAGGATACATGATGGGGGGATCATGTCTGTAGGGAATAATTGCATGGTGGAGGTGGATTCAGTCTGTAGGATAGCATCATGGGGGGATCTGCACTGGAGGATACATGATGGTGGGATCTGCTGATGGATACTGATGGAGGGGATACAGTCTGTAGGATCCGTGAGGGGATCATCGATGATACGATTGGGGGATCAGTCTGAGGATACATGATGGGGGGATCCAGTCTGTAGGATAACATGATGGGAGTATCATTCTGTAGGATACATTTGAGGGGGATCAGTCTGTAGGATACATGATGGGGGGATCAGTCATGTAGGAATACATGATGGGGGGGGGGGGGGATCATCTGTGGGTACATGATTGGATCAGTCTGTATGGATAGCACTGATGTCAGGGATCAGGAGGTCATGTATGATATTCTGTATGAACATGATGGAGGGTATTCATGACATTATAGGATCACAGTATGGAGGGGATCATTGTAGGATACAGATGGAGGGGACCACGATCTGTATGATAACATGATGGGGGATCAGTCTTGTAGGATACATGATGGTGGGACCAGTCTGTAGATACCATGAGGAGGGGAATCAAGTCTGTACGTGGATACATAGATGGGGGATCAGTCTGTAGGAACATGATGTAGGGATCAGTCTAGAGATAACATGATGGAGGGGGATCTAGTCCTGGTAGATACATGATGGGGGGATCAGTCTGTAGATACATGATGAGGAGATTACATCGTCTATAGGATACAGATGATGGGAGGGGATCCATTCTGGAGGATACATGATGGGAGTCATAGAAGATACTGATGAGGTATCTGTTAGGATACTGATGGAGGATCAGTCTGTAGGATACAATGATGGGGGGATCAGTCTGTAGATACATGATGGAGGGATCAGGCTGTACGGTACATGATGAGGGGATCATTCTTAGGATACTGATCGAGGGGATCATTTCTGTAGCATACATTATGGAGGGTATCAGTTCTGTAAGGGGTACATGAGTGGAGAGGAGATTCGAGTCTGTAGGATACCTATGCATGGGGGGATCAGAATCTGTAGGATCATGATGGGGGTGATGCAGTCTAGTAGGATACATGATGGAGGGATCAGTCTGTAGGATACATGATGGGGGGAATCAGTCTGTAGGATACATTGATGGGGGGATCGTCTAGTAGCATACATGATGGGGGGATCAGTCTGTAGGATACATGATTGGGGGATCAGTGCTGTAGGACACTATTGGGGGATCATTCTGTAGGATACATGATGGAGGGGATCGTCTGTAGTCAGATGGGGAAGAAGAGATCATGATGGATGGGGGATCTCTGTAGATACATGATGGGGGGGATCGGTCTGTAGATACATGAGGGAGGGATCGAGTCTGTAGGATACATGATGGGATCATTCTGTAGGATACATGATGGAAGGGGGATCCTGTCTGGGAGATACATGATGATGGGGGATCAGTCTGTAGGATACTTATGGGGGACCAGTCTGTGCATAGCATGATGGGGGATCAGTCTGTAGGATACATGATGGAGGGATCCAGTCTGTAGGATAGCATGATGAGGGGATCAGTCTATGAGGAAGGAGTACATGATGGAGGGGATCAGTATTTAGGATACATGATGGGGGGGATCAGTCTGTAAGATATCATGATGGAGGGGATCTGTCTGTGGATACTGAGGGGGGGGGGCTGGGGAAGATGAGGGGCTCAGCTGTGGATCATGTGGAGGGGATCGTCGTAGGATACTGATGGGGATAGTCTGTAGGAACATGATGTGGGGGATCCAGTCTGTAGGATAACTGATGGGGATCAGTCTGTAGATAATGATGGGGTGGACCGTCTGTAGATACCTGATGGAGGGGATGCATCTTTAGGATACATGATGGGGGACCGTCTGTAGGATACTGATGGAGGGGATGCTCTGTAGGATACATGATGGAGGACCGTCGTATGGGGGGAAGAACGATACATGATGGAGGGACCAAGTTTGAGGTACATGATGAGGGGGATAGCATTTATAGGATACATGATGGAGGGGATTTGTCTGTAGAATAGCATGGTACTGATGGAGGGGATCATGTTAGGATACTGATGGAGGGATTAGTCTTGGATACATGATGGAGGGATCAGTCTAGAACATATGGAGGACTCTCGTGGCCTTAGTGTCTTTTGTATGCTGTGCGTTGAGTACGGGATCATGTGCTCCGCATGTAAGATTTTGGAGGTTGTCTGGGGGCTTGTGAGTTGTACTCTTCCTCGCACATTATTTTGATTGTTTCTCGTCTCTCTTCTATCTTCTCTCCCAGCATTGCAGATGAAATGGCCGCTCTTGGATTGGCAGAGCAGCAAGCAATGAGGATGCCGGTCCTCCATCTTTCCAGGTCAACATTGAAGTGCTCACTCATTGTACTCCTCTACATAATATGTTGGTTCACTTTCCCTGCCATTGATAGTATTGATGGAATTCGAGAGTTGTTGGTGATAGGATGACGTTCAGATATATCTCATGGTGTCTGATATCCTTCCCTACACGCTCCTTGTCGAGTTGGTGCTTGCTTGAGTGCCACGGAGGAGTCCTGCTATGGAGGGTTCTCATGCTGCAGCTCCGCCATGAAACAGAGTACTTTGCATCACAATGTCACATGACTGACTTGTGGCGGGGCTTTATTGTGCATATGACAGCTCTGAGCGGCACTTAGAGTGCGGTGCAACGCGTGTGTTCGCGATGCGTTTTACACGTACGGCTAGCAGTATTTGGCTGCTATAATTAAATAGCGTTTTCTGCCTTTTTTTTATTGTTGCCCTAGTGTTAGCGCAGTGTACCGCAGTTCAACATTCTCACTGCGCTTGCCCCTGCCAGTAATTAAAAAAGCTGCTTAAAGCACCAATGCTGGTTACATGTAAAACGCAATAGCCTAAACAGCCGGACGAGCGGAGGGGGGGTTTTTTTTTTGTGTTGACCCGCACCTCTTCAGTATGACAATGTTCACATAACCTCTTAGGTAAGCTTCATTGTTGTCACATCAATGACTGATTTAATAGATGCAAAGCTAATTTGGAGCATACTTCTTTGAGGTGTCGTCTAGTTATCACATACTTGATAGTCGAGGCATCATTACCACTTAAGGTTGGAGCTTACGTGGTCCATGACTGCTCTAGTGTAGGAGCTTAGTTGTCACTACTGACTCTAAGGCGGAACTATTGTCATCATGACTTTGTTCCAGACATGCACTGTAGATGTCACAACATGAACTCTCTAGGTGGAGATTTGTTTTCAATACTGACTGCGTTGTCACATACTGCACCTGGGTCGAGCTAAAGCTAATTCACTTGAACGAGCTAGGCGGGAGCGAGTTAGCACGTGACACTCACTTAAGTGGTGCTAATTATTAGTCTTAGCCCTCTGGTGTTACTCATCCAAGGTGTTGTGATGAGTTAGGTTACATGATTCGCATAGTTGCCTCTGAAGCTGTCAGCATGACTTCTCTATGATTCACGAGATGTCATCAGGTACTCTCGTCTTAGCGATGTCACTGAGATGTCACTGTGACTTCTCCCTCGATGGCCTGAGGTGGGGCGGATATGCGACATGATTTCACCCCCTTCTTATCGTCACATGACTGCCCTATGAGCAGAGCTAATCTGTCACATGATTGCTCTAGACCAACGCTGACGAAGGTCCACATGACTGTACTCCTTGTACTGTCATTCCAGATATAAGAGTTGTCAAGTCGAAGGATCGTGAGAAGAGGAAACTTCTCATCTTGTTTGTCTAATATGGACATAGAAAGATGTGGCGTCACACTGAGTACCGGTCCTTCCTGTGAGCGACTGCGGGGCTGTGTGATCGTCTCCTCCGGGCTTAGAGTTTTTTGTCTGAGCCTGCATTGTGGGCGGAGGGGCCGCTCACAATGCTTACCCTTGTCTCTCCCCCAGCATGCCAGTGGTAAATCCAGGAGACCGCGGTGGGATGTAATTCGCCCATATAATGCAAATCTGCTGCCGGCCAAATATGCCTCCGCATCATGGGGGTGATCGGATCCGGACCTGGAGGAACAACGTGCTTCCTTCTTGTTAGAAAATGTTTCCATAAAGCGACGGCCTTAGACTACAATACACCGTCCATAATAAGTGGTAATGTACTGGCGCTGAGGGACATTTCCTTCCTTTTAATGACCGGGCTTTGGGGCCAGCGGAGCTCGCCGAGACCAATCACATAAATCTCGCGCTAACGCGAGTCACGATCGTCCTCATCGCAACCGATCCGTCTGATACTGTAAGGCCTGCAGGTCTATTTGAAGGTTTCTCTGAGGATAGACCTTGGCATTTTTTGCCGTTTTAGGTCTTCACATAAAAATAATTGCAATAAGGCCGACGTAAATTAGCCATGAAGGGGAAGTCCGCCGCCGGACTAGTCAGCCGGTGAGACGGGCAAATAGAGCCCGAGCCCGCCCTATGTACAATTCTGGATGCTGAGTGGCAATCCGCGTCCATATGGTCAGATGGCACATTCGGCGCCTGTATATTATACTCCGGGCAGCGGCACTTGTGGACCTGCAGACATTAGGCCAGACGTCTCCCGAGTCCCTCCACCGCTGGAGCGGCCCGCAACGCCAGCCCCAAGATTACAATCACAACCTCCACAGGACACCCCTCAGTGATTAATCCCATCAACCCATTCCTAAATAAATCTGCTTGATGTATGGAGGATACAGAAGTATACAGATAAGGGGGATCCCCGCATCCTTACCCTAGTCCTGCAGGGACCCTAAACCAAATATACGTGATGGAGGGGATCAGTCTGTAGGATACATGATGGGGGGATCCGTCTGTAGGATACATGATGTAGGGGATCAGTCTGTAGGATACATGATGGGGGGATCAGTCTGTAGGATACATGATGGAGGGGATCCGTCTGTAGGATACATGATGGGGGGATCCGTCTGTAGGATACATGATGGAGGGGATCAGTCTGTAGGATACATGATGGGGGGATCCGTCTGTAGGATACATGATGGAGGGGATCAGTCTGTAGGATACATGATGGGGGGGATCGTCTGTAGGGAGACATGATGGGGGGATCAGTCTGTAGGATACATGATGGAGGGGATCAGTCTGTAGGATTAATGATGGGGGGATCTCCTGAGAGGATTACATGATGGAGGGGATATGCCTGGAGGATACATGATGGAGGGGATCTCGTCATGGTGAGGAACATGATGGAGGGGGATCAAGTCTGTAGGAGTACATGGAGTGGACCTGTGGATCATGGGGATCCGTCTGTAGGGATACATGAGGAGGGGATCAGTCTGTAGGATTACATGATGGAGGGATCAGTCTTGTAGGATACATGAGGGGGGGATCAGCTGCTAGGATAACATGATGGGGGGGATCAGTCTGGGGATACATGATAGGGGGATACGAGTCTGTAGGATACTGATGGGGGGATGACAGTCTGTAGGATACATGATGGAGGGGATCGTCTGTAGGATACATGATGGGGGGGCTAGTCTGTAGGATACATGATGGAGGGAAGTATGTAGGATACATGAGGGGGCAGTCTGAGGATACATGATGGGAGGGACCAGTCTGTGGATACATGATGGAGGGGATCAATTGTAGGATACATGATGGAGGGACCAGTTTTGAACATGATGGAGGGGATCAGTTTATAGGTACATGATGGAGGGGGGATTTGCTGGAATGGATACATGATGGAGGGGATCAGTCTGTAGGATACATGATGGAGGGGATCAGTCTATAGGATACATGATGGAGGGGATCTGCCTGGAGGATACATGATGGGGGGACTAAAGGTTTTTCTGTAAGATAATGATGGAGGGGATCAGTCGGTAGGATAACATGATGGGGGGATCGTCTGTAGGATACTGATGGGGAGGGATCAGTCTGTAAGATACATGATGGAGGGGATCAGTCGTAGGATACATGATGGAGGGGAGCAGTCTGTGTTTTAGGACATGATGGAGGGAGACATTTGTCATAGGGTCAGTGGAGGTACATGTGGAGCCCGGGATCCGTGGTAGGATACGGATGCAGGGGGGGAATCAGTCGGTAGGATACATGATGGGGGGATCCAGTCTGTAGGGATAATGAGTGGAGGGTCATCTGTAGGATAAGATGGAGGGGGATCAGTCTGATAGGATACATGTGGGGGGATCAGTCTGAGCATACACGAGTGGTGGGGATCAGTCTGTAGCATACCATGATGGGGGGATCAGTTTGTAGCTACATGATGCGGGGGATCAGGGTCTCGTAGGATACATGATGAGGGGATCAGTCTGTAGGATACATGATGGAGGGGATACGGTCGAGGTACATGATGGGGGGGATCTGTCTGTAGGATTAATGATGGAGGGATCAGTCTCGTAGGATAATGATGGGGGGGTCACGGTTGTAGGAACATGAGGAGGGATCTGCCTGGAGGATAAGAGCTGGAGGGGATCAGTCTGTCGGCATACACTGATGGGGGATCAGTTTGTAGGATACATGATGGGGGATCAGTCTGTAGGATACATGATGGGGAGGGACCCAGTCTGTGGATACATGATGGAGGGGAACAGTCTGTAGGAACATGTAGGATCAGTAGATAATGAGGGGATGAGTATAGTACCATGAGGGGACTGTCTGGAGGAGCATGATGAAGGTCAGCGTGGGATACATGATGGAGGGGATCGTCTGTAGATACATGATGGGGGTAGTCTAGATTGTAGGATACATGATGGGGGATTCCTTAGGATTACGAGAGGATCAGTGGGATACCTGATGGAGGGATCCGTCTGTAGGATACATGAGTGGAGGCGGAGCAGTCTGTATGGATACATGATGGGGGCCGTGGAATGAGCGTCTGTAGGATACATGATGGGGGGATCAGTCTGTAGGATACATGATGGGGGGATCAGTCTGTAGGATACATGATGGGGGGATCAGTCTGTAGGATACATGATGGGGGGATCAGTCTGTGGGATACATGATGGGGGATCAGTTTGTAGGATACATGATGGAGGGGGATCAGTTTATAGGATACATGATGGAGGGGGATTTGTCTGTAGGATACATGGATACATGATGGAGGGGATCAGTCTGTAGGATACATGATGGAGGGGATCAGTCTGTAGGATACATGATGGGGGATCAGTCTGTAGGATACATGATGGAGGGGACCTGTCAGTAGCCCCTTGAGTGTTACTTTGATGATGTGTGATGCTTGTTTTACTGTTGTGTGATCGGGATCTGTGGCTTTGTCTCTCATGGTCTCCATGGTTTTTGGAGGTTGTTCTGGGGCTGTTGGGAGTTGTACTCTTCCTCCACATTATTTTGATGTTTCTCCTTCTTCTTCTCTCCCCAGTACTTGCAGATGAAATGGCCGCTCTTGGATGTGCAGAGCAGACAAGCAATGAAGGATGCCAGGTCTCCATCTCCAGGTCACATTGTAAGTGCTCACTATGTACTCCTCTACTATATATGTTGGCTTCACTTTCCTGACATTAAGTATTGATGGAAGTCATAGAGTTGGTGGATAGGAGGACGTTCAGAATTATCTTCTGGTGCTGATATCCTTCTACACGTCTCTTATGGTTGGTTCATTGCTTGAAGTGCCACGAGGAGTCATGTGGGAGGGTTCTCATGCTGCAGCTCCTCCATGGAATAGAAGTACTTTACATCACATGTCACATGACTGACTTGGGCGGGGCTTTATTGTCATATGACAGCTCTGAGCGGCACTTAGAGTGCGGTCACACGCGGTGTTTGCGATGCGTTTTACACGTAACCATGAGTTTGGCTGCTTTAATAGCGTTTTCTTCATTGTTGGCAGTGTAAGCAGCAGTGTTAACATCCTCACTGCTGCTTACACTGCCAGCAATTAAAAAAAGGCTATTAAAGCAGCCAAATGCATGGTTACATGTAAAACGCATAGCAAACAGCGCGTGTGACCTCACCCTTAGATGACAATGTCACATAACCTCTTTAGGTAGAGCTCAGTTGTCACATCATATGACTGATTTATGCAAAGCTAATTTGGCACATAACTTCTTTAGGTGGTTCTAAATTATCACATTACTTGATAGTGAGGCATCATACAACCTGTATAGGTGGAGCTTAGTGGTCACATGACTGCTCTAGGTGGAGCTTAGTTGTCACATGACTGCTCTAGGCGGAACTTATTTGTCACATGACTGTTCCAGACAGCACTGAGATGTCACATGACTGCTCTAGGTGGAGATTTGTTTCAATATGACTGCGTTGTCACATAACTGCACTGGGTGGAGCTAAGCTATCACATGACTGAGCTAGGCGGAGCTGAGTTATCACGTGACTCCTTTAGGTGGTGCTAAATTATTAGTCTATAGCTGGGTTATCATACAAGGTGTTTAGATGGAGCTTAGTTACATGATTTCCATAGTTGCCTCTAAGCTGTCACATGACTTCTCTAGATTGCACTGAGATGTCACATGACTTCTCTCGATGGCACTGAGATGTCACGTGACTTCTCTCGATGGCACTGAGATGTCACATGATTTCTCTTGATGTCACATGACTGCCCTAGACAGAGCTAATCTGTCACATGATTGCTCTAGACAACGCTGAGAGGTCACATGACTGTACTCCTTATACTGTATTCCAGGTATAAGAGTTGTCAGGGAGGAATCGTGAGGGAAGAGGAAACTTCATCATCTTGTTTGTCTAATATGGACATAGAGATGCGTCACATAGACAGGTCCTTCCTGTGAGCGGACTGCGGGGGCTGGTGACGTCTCCTCCGGGCTTAGTGTTTTTGTCTGAGCCTATTGTGGGGCGGAGGGGCCGCTCACAAGTCATTACCTTGTCTCTCTCCCAACTGCCAAGTGGTAAATCCAGGAGACGCGGGGGGAGGAATGCGCCCATTATAATGCAAATCTGCTGCCGGCCAAATATCTCCGCAGCAGGTGATCGGATCCCGGACCTGGAGGAACACAGGCTCCTTCTTGTTAGAAAATGTTCCCATAAAGGCGACGGCCTTGACTACAAACACCGTCCATAATGAAGTGGTAATGACTGGCGCTGAGGGCATTTCCTGCCTTTTAATGACCGGCTTTGGGGCCGGCGGACCGCCGAGACCAATCATTAAAATCTCGCCTAACGCAAGTCACATCCTCTACAACCGATCCGCTGATCTG
This sequence comes from Engystomops pustulosus, assembly GCA_019512145.1. NCBI lineage: Eukaryota > Metazoa > Chordata > Amphibia > Anura > Leptodactylidae > Engystomops > Engystomops pustulosus. The sequence continues at coordinate 11,723,138 of CM033651.1, forward strand.
TATCCTCACGGCTTTTGAAGGTTTCTCTGATGAACCTTGGGCATTTTTGCCGTTTTAGTCTTCTGACATAAAAATAATTGCAATAAGGCCACGTAATTACCCCGCCGCCCGCAGCCGGGGAGACGCAATGGCCGCCGCGCCCTAGGACCAATGCTGGATGCTGAGGCACCGCGGTCCACGGGGTCAGATGCACACTCTCATTATTGTACTGCTCAAGGTGGAGGGAAACTGTGTGCGCCAGCGCCTGCCTGCAACTTTGTTGCCTTGATTTCCAGGAGACATTGGGGATGAAATCCTGGTGGCCTCTATGTAGAATGATCTGGAGCAGCTATTGAACAGCATCTCTCCATAGAAGGTCATCGCCTGCAGGGAACAATCAGTCTTGTTTATTACAATATTTACTGTACGTTCTGTGGGATATCTTATCATATTCTTCTATAATTATTCATTATTAGATAAAAAGAATATTCTAAAGTGTTTTATCCACTCCCCCCCCCCCCCATCAGTTAGACAATAAATAGATATGTGATAGACAGATAGATATGAAATACATAGATACAAGACAGATATGAGACTGATATATAGATATGACATAGAGGTATGGGATATATAGATAGATATGATATAGGTGATAGAAACATGATAGATATTAGATAGATATGATATAGGTGATAGATATGGGATACGGTAGATATATAGAATATAGATAGATGTGATATAGGTGATAGATACATGGTAGATATAAAATAGAGGAATGAGATATATAGATAGATATGATATAGGTGATAGATACATGATAGATATGACATACAGATAGATATGATATAGGTGATGTGAGATATGTAGTATATAGATAGATAGGATATAGATGATAGATATGAGATACAGTACATATGTAGTTGATAGATAGATAGATAGATAGATAGATAGATAGATATGTGATAGATAGATAGATAGATAGATAGATAGATGTGATAGATAAGAGATACAGCAGATATGTAGTATGTAGATAGATGTGATATAGGTGATAGGTACATGGTAGATATAAGATAGAGGTATGAGATATATAGATAGATATGAGATATATAGATAGATATGGTGTAGTATATAGATAGATATGATATAGGTATAGGGATAGATATGAGATACAGTAGATATGTAGTATATAGATAGATGTAATAGATATATGATAGATATGAGATAGATAGATAGATAGATATAGGTGATAGATATGAGATACAGTAGATATGTAGTATATAGATAGATGTAATAGATACATGATAGATATGAGATAGATAGATATGAGATAGGTGATAGATATGAGATACAGTAGATATGTAGTAGATAGATAGACATTCAATATTCTATTCCAGTCTTGTGTTTTGTGTCTCCAGGCAGTAGACAGGGAGATTACAAGGACATGTTCTGGGGTTGCAGCGCCAGGGCCGTGTAGTTTTGTTTGCTTTTCGTAGTTGAAGGTTTTTGTTTTCTGCGTTTTGTTATTGGAATCCTCTATTTCTAGATCATGAAAATGTTTGTTTGTTTTTTTTTTTTAGCTTCTGTTATTTTCCACTTAAAGGAGCCACTACATGTTAAGAAAGACCTGCCTGTGTGTTACTGCTACCCCATTAAAGCACATAGGACTGCAATACCAGGCACGACCTAAGAACAGGTGTGGCGCTGTGTGTGATAGAAAACCGCCATGTTTTCTTAATCCTGTCCAGTCCTTATTAAAGCAGATGTTAAATTTATTGAATGTTGCTGCTATTGATGTGTGGAAATACGGATCTCAGATCAGCCACTAGGGGCACTGCTCTATGGCTAGATACCTGAGTGTAAGGGTCCGCTCCAGTAATCCATCCAGTGAGTAGATGATCTGCTCCCGGTCCTCCCGGAGCTCCCCTTTAATCTGAAGTGTTATTGATACAATGTAGCAGTGGAGTTTTGCTTTGATACTTGCCGGGTCCTGACAGCTCCGCTCCTCACCCCGGTTCCTGCTCACCGCCCTCCCTTTATTTTTGGCCCGGCTGCAGAGCGTATAAATCAGATGGCACTTCTGCGGCTGCTATTAGTTTTTGGCAGCAGAGTGGATGAAGCTTTACTCAAATCCCCGGCAATAGTCATAAATTAGGAGTTTAAGGTGAATGGCCGCGCTGACACGCCGAGGGAGGACGCCATTGACACCTATTCTTAGAGTGCGGGGGCACTACCATGCGGGGATGGCAGGCGGATCGGATTAATGCTGCGGGTAATGTCTTTATCCCGTCTTCACCTCTTACTTGGTTTCATTTCATGTCATAAATCTGCAGCAGCTGTAAAAATACTTTACTAGACTGACCCAAAGTTCCTTATATACCGAAGTTCACAAGTCCAACCTGGGTCTCACATGGTCCTTACATGGGTCTAATCTAGGTCCTGCATGGTCCTAACATGGGTCCATCCTGGGTCATAATATGGGTCCAATCTGCGTCCTGCATGGTCCTAACATGGGTCTAACCTGGGTCCTGCATGGGTCTAACCTGGGTCCTGCATGGTCCTAACATGGGTCTAACCTGGGTCCTGCATGGTCCTAACATGGGTCTAACCTGGGTCCTGCATGGTCCTAACCTGGGTCCTGCATGGTCCTAACATAGGTCTAACCTGCATACTGCATGGTCCTAACATAGATCTGATCTGAGCCCTACATTATCCTTACATGAGTCCAACCTGGGTCCCACATGGTCTGAACAAAAATTTAACCTTGGTCCTACATGGTTCTTACATGAGGCCAACCTGGGTCCCACATGGTCCTAACAAGGATTTACCTTGATCCTACATGGTCCTAACATGGATCTTATCTGAGCCCCTACATGGTTCTTACTTGAGTCCAACCTGGGTGCCACATGTTCTTAAATAGATCTAACCTGGGTCCTATGTGGTCCTTACTTGGGTTTAACTTGAGTCACACATGATCCTAACATTGGGTCTAACCTGGGCCCTACATGGTATAAGAAAGGGCTAACCTGCGTCCTATGTGGTCCTTACTTGGGTTTAACTTGATTCTCACATGATCCTAACATGGGTCTAACCCCGATCCTGCATGGGTCCAGCACCAGGTGTTTTAGAGATTGATAGTTCTATAGTTAGAGAATCTTTGAATTGATGTCTGACATGAAAGGAAGGGGCGTGCATAAACTTTATAGCTTTATTTTGGCTGAGCTGATAAGTGGACATTCATTATAAAGTATATACACGAATAATAGGGGCCATATAGTACAATACAAGGGAAGGGGGGGTTATTTAATGTCTGGAGACAGATAGTTGTAAGATGTCGTCCTGGACATGTTGTGGTCTCAGGGGTCTGTTGTGATATAAAACTATATAATGCAGCAGAATCCCCTCGGCTTGGAATGGGATCGGCTGAGATTATGGAGAATATTCCGCGTGACTCCAAGCTGGAGGACACATCTAGTTGGCTTGGATTTCTTGCATGTGATTTCAAGATACACCAGTCTTTTCCTGGCGGGGTTCCCACATAGTGATGTAGAGGAGGCCTGAGCCCTGCCTGTGGGGGGTGGGATTCCAAATAAAGTCCTGGATTCTGAAAACCCCACCGCAACGGCACATGTTCCTGCAGTGAAAGGGTTAACAGCCATTATAGAGAAGAGGCCTGTAATCCGATTTCCCTGCAGAGTAATTCAGGTCCTATTACTTTTTTTTTGGGATCACCAGTTCCAAAAAATGTTATTTTATTACCATACAGCTTCATGGGGGGTCTTCTCCTGTAGTGACTCCATGTCCTGCATTTACCATGCGGGAGGGGCTACTGTCCAGGGTGGAAAGGTCAAGGTGGTCGAAGGGTCATCCAGTCTCGATGATGACCTCCCCTGGTGTCCTCTATCTTCTGGTTGGGTCTTGGCCATCTCATATGTCTTCATACATCTCTTCTTCCTGGACCGAGTGGTTTTCTGCTCCCCTGTAGCTGAGGGTTCCTGATTATTAACCCTTCATTGACCCAGCACCGGTCTGACCAGTCTGGGCCTGTCTGGCTCCTTGAACCTGAGCGGTGTTTGCAGGAGGTTTGCCTCCTTTGAGCCTCCTATTGTGTGAAGTGTCTTTCGACATTAGCATTACCGTGCCTCTCATAACGTGAGATTTCGGAATTGTGCGGGTAACGCTTGTGAATAAATGCGCTTCCATTGTGCGGCGGTTATCAGCATAATGTGTGAATCTTTCAGCGCGGCGCAGGATCATTGGGCGGCCTTGAACTCATTCCAGCAGTTAAGAGCTGTTAGTCTCAGCTCAGAACCGACTTCATTCAATCTGCGTCGCGCACGTAATACAATGCCGCCACTATTGAATGGCGCTGAAAGGTTCCTCCGTCGCCTTTGTAACCAAATTGTATTCTTCACCTTCCATATACTGAGCAAGGCTGACTCTGTCAGAGACCAAATTAGCTGGAGGTCTCGAGTACATTGACTATCGGCGCTGATAAAACGCTACATTGTATCCGGACGATTATCTCATTGTTTCAGATTATTAATGGCTAGAAGACACTTTGTATAATACTCATATAGCGGCAGGAGTGTTAACCCTGGAAGTTCCCGATCTAGAAGTTGTATCTCTTTGTATCTTATATTGTATCTATTCACATCCTGTGGTCTGTGATCCCTGATATAGGACCGGTGGCTGCTGGGTTCAGTCACTGGCTCCTCCCACTTCCTGATTAGACTAATCCACTGGTCTTGCCTGATTTTGGTTGATCTGCTATCCACTGTGTGGGTCTGAGCTATTTAGCTCATTATATTTTCTGTGGCCACCTAATGGGCTGACGCCTCCCCTCTCCTAATCTGATGCCCCTTGGCGAGTTACGGTCATAAAATGCGGGTGTGACTATTTGGATCGAGTTTCTTTACCCAGTTGATTACAATTTTATAACTGCACAGTATCACGTAGCATAGGCTTAGATACAGCGGGAGATAAGATACAGCCGTTATGGTGTAGGCCTCTAGTGGTGACAGATGGTTATTTTTTTTTTTTGTATAATATGTCTCCTGCTAGTGGTCAGGAAAAATGCAGATTGTATATGTGTCCCTTTAAGAACCGCTATATAATAGGACACCTACTATAGGCTAGGAATTGATACACCTACGATGTGTAGCCCTCTTGTGGTGACAAGTAGCTTACATGATTGTATGGATTATTGCCCTCTAGTGGAACAGAGAGGAATAGCAATATCCATATAATTATATGGACTAGTAAATACAGGATTTTATATAATATGTCGCCCTCCAGTGGTGACTAGTAAATACAGGATTTTATATAATATGTCACCCTCTAGTGGTGACTAGTAAATAGAGGATTTTATATAATATATCGCCCTCTAGTGGTGACTGGTAGATACAGGATTTTAAATAATATATTGCCTTCTAGTGGTGACTAGTAGTTACAGGATTTTATATAATATGTCGCCCCTAGTGGTGACTGGTAGATACAGGATTTTATATAATATGTCTCCCTCTAGTGGTGACTGGTAGATAAAGTATTTTAAATAATATGACGCCCTCTAGTGGTGACTGGTAGATACAGGATTTTAAATAATATGTCGCCCCTAGTGGTGACTGGTAGATACAGGATTTTGTATAATATTTCGCCCTCTAGTGGTGACTAGTAGATACAGGATTTTATATAATATGTCACCCTCTGGGGATGTATGGTAATTACAGAATTTTGCATAATATGTTGCCCTCTAGTGGTGACGGTAGATACCGGATTTTATATGCTATACCGCCCCCTAGTGGCTAAGAATTAATACATCTAGTATAAAGTAGCCCGGAGGAGTAACAGCAGTTTGTACAATGCATTTTCCTCTGGAGGCCAGAAATATATACTGCTTTAATGGGGCCCTTGAAAGACAGGTTTTGTTTTTAACCCCCTAGTGACCAGAAATGGACACCAGTTATATATTATTTATTCTTCTAATGGCCAGTAATAGCTGTACCGGAAAATATAAATCACTGGTTCAATGTGTGACCCTTGTATAGTTGTTATGTAACCCTGGGAGTGAATATAACTTGTAGAACTGCTTGTATTTAATGCATCGCCCCCTAGTGTCTAGGGTCAGTGCTGCTCCTCTCATCCCCCTCCACCGTTACTGACCTGTGCCAGTTTTCTGCGCACAATAACCTTTATTCTATTTTTTGCCATGAAGTACCAGTGATGGGGCAGCACACCCACTGACCCATCATAAACCTGTCCTCAGATGCAATGATGGTGCAACTATGTGGAGAATGGCATAACCCGGGGTCAGAGGTCATGCCCTGTAGTCTCTGGCCTTATAGAGTGTGTTTATATATATCACATAAGAGTGGTTGGACCTATAGTGGGATATGATGTCAGATAGGATGAATCGTCTAATACAGCACCACCAACTGGCCAGGGAGAGTAGTGCACGGGACCCATACATTCTACATGCAATATAAGGTGATGATTATAATTGATAAAAAAATTCAAGACTTCTTTTTCTAGTAAAAAAAGAAATTGTAGCTTGTAGATGTTCATGATGATTATCTAGCTGTACTGTATCACATATACTGAACTTAGAATCACACATGATACGATTAGATACACAGCTCAGCATACTGTACCACACAGGATAGGATTAGATACACAGCTCAGCAAACAGTATCACACAGGATAGGATTAGATACACAGCTCAGCAGACAGTATCACACATGATAGGATTAGATACACAGCTCAGCAGACTGTATCACACGGGATAGGATTAGATACACAGCTCAGCAGTCAGTATCACACAGGATCGGATTAGATACACTGCTCAGCAGACAGTACCACACATGATAGGATTAGATACACAGCTCAGCAGACAGTATCACATGTGATAGGATTAGATACACAACTCAGCAGTCATTATCACACAAGATATGGTTAGATACACAGCTCAGCAGGCTGTATCACACATGATGGGTTAGCAGCTTAGATACGTCAAGTACAGAATGTATAGTTAATGTGATCATTATGATTATAATTTATCACATTCCTTATTCGGGTCTTCGTGGGTTTGGTGTCTCCCAGTTCCTGGTGCACACATAGGGGGCGCTGTGCTTCATGATGATGTGTATCAGGGCCGGGCCTGCACATTGGCGCTGCACGGATGACCATGTGACCTCCTCCCGCTCCTATCTATATCCCTTGTGTTTGCATTGAACACGGGATTTATACATTTTTAATAAGTTGTTGCCTCTTTTATTTTGTAAGCGCGGCGCTCCCCTCTCGCTCTGCCTTGTCATGTATACGGCGCGGCGCAGCAGATGAAAGCCTCCTTGCTGTTGGCATTGTATGTATTTCTCGCCTGTAAAATACCTTCCTTTATGTTTTGTTTTCTTGTTTTTCCACATGAGGGGGGATCCCATTCATTTTGCACAAATCTCCTCTTTTATCAGAGGTTTTCACTTGGAATTTTACATCAAAGTCACCGACATGAACGTCTTATTAAATATTGTTACAACCCTCCCTTTGGTTCTTACAGAATAAATGGGTGCTCCGTGTCTAGAACCAATTCTCCTGGATTCCCGGAACGCTTGACGCCCTTTAGCGTCTCGATGGGCGGCTAAATCTTTGGGGGCGCCCCATCTCTTTTGTCTTAACACTTTGCTGTAACATTTGTCGTGTCCTTTACACAAGGGGAACGCAGGTGCAGTACCTTCTCAGCCCTTTGGGGGACGCTACATGGGAATGCTGGCGTCCTCATTAGTAGGTGCAGCGAGGAATCCGCGGTAAAGCCGTGTTTAGGCAAAGTCGGCTTATTGGCCGCAGACGCTAAGCTGTTTGACAAAATGTTAGAATTTAATTAGTCGACTTCAAAGGTTCAGCATCTCCTGTGATGGCAGAGGATCGAGAGCAGCGAAAGATGGTGAATTCTGCCCGACCTGACACCGGGTGACATGAGATCATTAGCCCCGGGCTACCACATGTTCTGTGGCCGCTTCATACATGCGGATACAATACATGATTAGTCGGAGTTGGCGCCACATTTATAACTGATGTGCGCCACAATTCTGCTACATGAACAAAGTGCAAAAATTGAAAAAAAAAATTGGTGACGCTTCCCGAGCTGTGTAGGGGGCGCCAGATTCATGAAGACCGTGCACCAGTTTTGATGAATCTTCAGCCCCCTGCACAGGCAGCTTTGGCGCATAGTACAGACTGCACAAGTTTTGGTAAATGTGGCCCAATGTATCCAGTTTCTACGTTTGTTACTATGCAGATTCCAACATTGTATCTTGTGTGTTTGTTGAATCTTCCTAAACCTTCTGAATACCGAGAAGTGAGATGATTCAGTAAAACTTGGCCACACATTGTAGTAAATAGTCTCTACCAGCAGCGCTGTCATTGCTGCTACTATTACAGAATCTTCAGAACTTCTTGTTTTCGATAAGTCAGTACATCATCTCGGGTCCCGGATCGGCTCTGATCAGCCTGCAGGAAGACATTCCAGCTTCACTGTGTAATGTGTGCTATCTCTTATGTATTGGTGTATTTGCAGGCTCCTGAACTCTGTATCCAAGTTATTCCCCTAATTATAGCTTCTTTCTGAAGCTGATTTATATTACAGGATTGTAATTTCTTCAAGTGCACAGAGGGTGTGTCCTAACACGGCTGTGCTCAGTTCTCTCTGCATCAAGTGTTACGTTTTGTCCCTGGAAAGATGTGTAATCAGACCTTTGCGTACATTGTTAGTAGAATCAGGACTGTAAAATATGGATAAATATTGGAGAAGCTACAATCCTGGAATATAAATCCATATTTTATAGTCTTGCTACTACTAACAGCATACAGAAAGGTCAGATTGCACATCTCTCCAGGGAAAATACCTAGCACTGGCTGTAGAGAACACAGTACAGCAGTGTGAGGTTGCCCCCTCTGCACTTGGAGAAGCTACAATCCTGGAATATAAATCCATATATCACAGTCATGCTTCTACTAACAACAAACACAGTGGTCTGATTACAAATCATTCCAGGGATAATACATAACACTGGCTGCAGACAGCACAGAGCACAGCAGTGTGAGGTGTGATTACACATCTCTCCAGGGACAATACATAACACTGGCTGCAGACAGCACAGAGCACAGCAGTGTGAGGTGTGATTACACATCTCTCCAGGGACAATACATAACACTGGCAGCAGAGACCACAGAGCACAGCAGTGTGAGGTCTGATTACACATCTCTCCAGGGACAATACATAGCAGTGGCTGCAGAGATCACAGAGCACAGCAGTGTGAGGTGAGATTACACATCTCTCCAGGGACAATACATAACACTGGCTGCAGTCTGTATGGTCCAACCTGCTGACAGTTTCCATTTATAGCCATTTCTATAGATTAGCAGAGACTTTTCTTGTGTCTTGTCGCATGTTGCAGCCGGTGAATCCTCGTAGTTGCAGTTAAGTGGAGATAAATAGTTAATGTGGAGGCATTTTCCTGGCCGCGTGGCCCTGGCGGTGCGATGGCTGAGGGGCACATATCATTTAGTATGCGCAGTAACGAGGGAAGCAGAGGTAGGGAGGACAGCAGGGTCGTCCTGAAGATGACCAGGCAGAGGCGCAGAGAACAAAGTCTCTCTCTCCCCCTCTTCACCCCCAGGCAAAGGAAAATGAAGACCCTTCATGATCCGCTGCGCTAATTGACTCAGAAGTGGGGACTGCAGGAACTTCGCCCGCTATGTGACAGTGTGCTGCTCCGCAGAACCTTGTGGTGCGGCCCGGGGCGACTGAGGGGGCACCTGAGGAGGGGGTCGGCGCACACAGGCATTTTGTGTATTGGGTTCTGACCAAACCAATTCTTAAAGGGGAAGATAAATGTCAGATATTTGTAGGTTTATTATCATGAAGCTATTACAGAGCTGTAGTGTTGCATCTTTGTGTCATACCTGCACCAAAAGCTCTAAGTATGTGGTGACATGTGCACACATCACACAAGCTCTAGGACCTCCTGCCCCTCCCCCAACAGATATGGGGACAAAATTATAGGACATATTCTAACATGACCATCGAGGAGGAGAAGAATATGTCCTGCCCCATAACTAGAAAACATAGGAGGCAGCCATACTGCAAGGATCAGTATTAATGTGCACCCTCTAGGTGTGACCACATAGACTGCAGCCACTGCTATGTATTATCCCTAGATAGATGCATAATCAGACTTCACACTGTTGTGTTCTGTGCTCTCTACAATCATTGTTATGTATTATCCCTGGAGAGATGTCTAATCAGACCTTTGTGTATGTAGCAGCAGGACTGTGAAATTTATATTCCACTATTCAAGCTTCTTCAAGTGCACTGAGAGCATGTCCTCACACTGCTGTGTTCTGTGCTTTCTGCAGCCAGTTGTATGTTTTCCTTGGATAGATGTGTAACCATACCTTTGTATCTCTGTCTATGTTGTTAGTAGCAGCAGGACTTTGGAATATGGATTTATATGCCAGGATTCTAGCTTCTTCAAGTGCACTGGGGGTGTGTCTTCACACTGCTGTGCTCTGTCCTCTCTGCAAGCAGTATTAGGTATTGTCCATGGAGAAATGTGTAACGAGACCACCAGGACTGTGATATATTCCAGGATTGTAGCTTCTTCTTGTCCTCACACTGCTGTGCTCTGTGTTATCTAAACTGTTCCCAATGTTTACAAACTTATGAGTACACATCTCTCTGGGTATTATACCTAACCAAGCATTCTGCTTGGTCACAGCTGCTGATGGTTTCCCTTTAAGCTGTCTCACTAGGGGTCCATTCTCCATACAGGGAGGAGCTGTGTGTAGAGCGCCCCTTGGTGGTGGCATTTGAATATTTGTGTGGGGCCACAGGTGACTGTACGAGGAGGTTACTATTAGCGTTGCTGATTTCCTGGTTGGTAACTGTAGCGTTGCAGGACAATGAGAGCGATGAGTGTGACGGGGACATGGCAGATCCCTTTAATCAGTGCCCTGTACATGGCATTAAACATTGAATAGACACTAATTGCTGAATGGGGGCAGGAATTAAGTGTCATTCCTCACCTGCCCGGATTACAGGTGGTCACACCTGGGCGAGCACTGCCGGCCTGGCCAAGACTATTACATGGTAATCCAATCACCTGGACGCCCGCCACCTCCGGCAGCAGCCATGTCAGGGCAATGAACCCTGAAGAAGAGGGATGCCATCAGCCCGGCCTTCTTCCTCATGATCGGATGCGCTGAATATTCCCACTGCCTCCATGTCCGCTGTCAGACTGCGCAGCCCCCTCCCCTCTCCCGCAGTAGTGGATCATCCTTGTGATACAGAATCTCATGGAGTAGTCATGTTGTAGCAGCGCCTCCTCTCATAGTGACACTGCTCCCCCCAACTGCTGCAGCAGATAATGCCTTCCCCGTGCGCTGATTCCATCTCGATCTCCCTAATTTGTCGTGCACCTTGTCCCCTATTATTTTTAGCATTAGGCTGATATTTTGTGAAAGCTGACGCTCGAGTTGAAGAGCCGCATCAGCCGCATTTGCTGATGGCTCCATGTCTGCACTGGAGTGCACTTGGGAGAAGACAAGAGGGAGCATCCTTGAGACGGCTCTCAGTAGTCTCCTGCCTGTTAGCTGCTGCGCGTCCCCCCGCCATCGCCGCAGCTTTAAGGCTTCTTTATATTGTATCTGTTCCTGCAGACGCTGCTTTGCTTCATTGGATCAGACACTTGTGTCGTCCCGTCTTCATCCTATGGGTCAGTGGTGGCATATTATCATGTTTTTGGCGGCTCAATGGTTTGACCCATGGGTGTGGAACATTAGGCACATGCGCATCCACCAGAACCCCATGGCAGAAAAGCCAATTTCATTTCAGTTTTGCATCCTAGGCCACTAGGACCCTAATGTGAGTTGGCACTAAGCATCAATATTGGCATCACAAGGTGCTGTCCAACAACATGAATGACCAATGGGAAAAATGAACACAATGTTGGTTCTGATTGTACAGTAGTTGCATCTCCCTGGAGAAGAGGTTCTGAAAGCACGTGGTAACAAATCTGAGATCCTCTAGAGCAGTGATGGCGAACCTTTTAGAGATCAAGTGCCCAAAATAAGACCCAAAACACACTAGCTTTTCCCAAAGTACCAACACGGAAATGAAGGCAGTAGCAAACTTATTGCTACCAGAATCTTTGAGCCCCAATCCGACCCTCTCCACACCTTCTCACACTTTGTACAGGACCAGGCAGCACAGGGTGGGTCACTTTAAAATATCAGGGCACTATTGGACTGCAGGCATGTCTGGCAAACTCTGTGCCTGGGAGACAGCCCGTGTGCCCACAGAGAGGTCTCCGAGTGCCATCTCTGGCACCTGTGCCATAGGTTCGCCACCACTGCTCTAGAGGCAACTTTGTTACTGGTGCACCCTAATTACTAATGTTTTTCCTGTGACTTCTTTTGGGAACAGAGCCCCCGACTATGGCCCTCATTGGCACTGGTGCCCCCTGTAGGAATAATGTTCTTGCTGTGACCCCTATCACTATTAGTTCCCCCTGGAGTATAACTTATTGATCCCCTCATGGTTCGGTTCTGAGTTGAGATTTACGTCACTTATAATTACTGTCACCCAGATAGCGGGTAGACACAGGCGAGAGGGAGCAGATAAATGATGTCTTGATGTGCGGCTGTGATAACACGGGAGGATCAGCTCGGCACCGCCGCATGAGCAACGTAGGTAGAAGAAAGGCAGAGGAAGCTTTGTCCTGGGCTCTGGGGGAGTACGACACAGAAGGCATCTGGGTGGTCCGCCTCATAAAAGAACTACCATGAGCAGGTAGAAGAGAACAAGACGAGAGTGTGTCCCCCGGGATCTCTGGCAGGGGGGTAGATTGTCACTTCTAAGACACAGTCAGGTCAACCTGAATTGTACGAAACACAACTGAGCGGATACAATGTAACTCAAAGAGAACAACATCAAAAATCTTAATTAATTATAGAAATTTCATCCAAGAAGGACGATCCTCACCTTGGTTGCTGAGGAGCTACAAGTCCATGTTTCGTTATCTCAGAAGAATCCCATTATTGTTCATGTCACCTTGTGTCCAGATGTATCACCCGCAATGGTGGACGCTATGTTATTGGGACTAAGTTACTCCTAAAACTCTTTGCTATGTTGATGTTGCTTGATTCCATCAGATAATTATAAAGGGAGGGAGGCAAGAAATATCCGTCCCAACACTTATAATGGGATTAGCCAATTATCTAATACATTCAGTGTCACTTGATTTATCGTAACTGCAGGAACTTATACGTCTGAGCCGAGCATGCATGTTATGGGTAGGATTCAGGGCGCCTTAAGGCTCCGTATAGGAAGTCCTAACCCTTCAGATACCTTTAGTACCATTGTATCATTAGTCTCCAAACTAGGATTTCTACATGTTCTGACCCTTCCCTTGGCTTTCATGTATCTTCCGCTGTTGTGTTCATAGATATTGTATCACTAGCAGTTTAAAGGGAATGGACACCATTCTATATCAAGGATTTCACATAATAGTTGTGAGGAAGCTCCTGAGAAGCCACGACTTCATCTTTCAGTTTACATTTCTACAATATGGCGGCTCTTTAATCTTCTCTTCGTCTTTATAAAGTGTCGGCATCCACCTCAGCTCCGTACAAAAAGCAAGCGCTGTTCTAATGTGATTCACCTATACAAATGAGGGTCCGAGGTCGGCTCTCCCCGGGGGGAGCTCTACTGCAAGTTGTTTGCTTGTTTCTTGACCTCTAACCTTTTTGTCTTTAAGTAGAATAATATCTTAAGTCGGCCTTAGACAATAGACTTGACCCTGATCACGAGAACGCTGCGAAGCTCTCTGATTGGCAAACCGTCCTTACGTATTATACATACACATACATTTCGCCATGGTCTGGCAACCATTCTGACCGCAATATTTGTGCCAACTTTTGACCCCTAAGTAAGAACAATTCTGACACATTTTAGTGCTCATCTTTATCAATGAACTGATGCAATGTTTTTTGTTGAGGTAGTGACGGCTTTATCCAATGAGTAGATACTGACCCTTGGTCTACCGGAAGTCATTATTGTCTCATTGGTAATTGCAATTCCTACACTTTTCTTCCTGAATGTAAGTGTTAATAGCAGCATTTGTGATTGGACTATTTGTTACTTCTGGCTACGTCTCCCGCTGTGGGGTCATGTGTCCCTCTCTCTCCCTTGAAAGATCTGGTTCCCTTCTTTTCTATTACGGAGAAGACCCCTGGGTCAGATATCCCCTCTGTCACAATAGCCGGTGGCCCCAGCTGGTCATTGTCGTAGCTGGAGATCTGTCTACTGCACCATCTCTCTAAGAATTTGGGCTCTTCCTTCCCTTGGTTCATGTCCCATTAGCCGTGTAGGTTTTTGGAGATGCATTAGTGGGTGTCATTTGCAGCACAATCAGTAGTGGCGACCCCTGTCAACCCCAACAATGGAGATGTCTGTTAGATAACTAGTAGCTACCCTTAGTGGGGGCAATGAGGTGTGCAGGGCCGGAGCACAGGCCGTCACAAGCATTAACACATGTGCCGTATTGTCCTGTCGTCACGTCTAATGACAACCATCCATCAAGTGACCGTCACTTCTCAAGGCGTTAAATGAAGATAAATTGAATTATTAAAGACACTTGATACAATTACACAGCCGTCACTCGGGGTCCCGATTGCTGGGAGCGGCTCATTGCTAATATTTATCTGACCTTTGCTCTTAGTTATTTCGATAATTTCCCAGTTAAAATAACAATAATTAAAAGTAACAAAGTATCAAACAAGTATCCACCTCCAATCAATGAAAGAGCAGGGAACAGAGACCTCAGAGCCTACAATCTAGCAGTCACTGGTGGTGCTTAGATTACTCTATAATTATCAAAAATACTGGCATTTTAAAAAAAATTTTTTGCTCAAAATGCAACAATAAAATTCCTGTGTGATCCCCGCAATGATACATTGATTATCTACGCCTGTATCATACATGTATCTACATATATAGACCTTAGAGCTTACAATCTAAAGATAACTGGTATTTTACATTTTTTAACTCATGTAATGATTATTTGAAAATTTTAATTTAAAACACAGGGAATTCTTTTTTGTAGCAAAAATATCTTGTGTGAACCCGGCCCAGGTGTACACGGATCTTTTACCCCTGATACATTGCATGAGGAGCTTCATCTTTTTTGTAGTTTTTTTTTTTAATGATTAACCCTTAGTGTCCTGCATCTCTTGTTCTCTATCTCATAAATCTTTTGTTGTCTTGGAAGTGGAGACAATCCTCATCATGTTCCTTCCCCTGACTTGTTGATTTTGCAGGATGTTCACCCCGGTGGCATTACATGAGAAGGTTCTTCCGGCGCTGTTGGGGGTCTACTTTAGCGATGTTTGATAGCTATTGGGGAGCGCGTGGTGTATAGATGAAAGACGCAATATGATTGGGAAATGCGAGAATTGAGGAGTACATTTTCATAAGACACGACCTGGTATTTACTATGTACGAGCCCCGAGCACGGAGACAGCAGTGAATATAAGGGACATTGATCTATGGGAGAACATATCACAGTCTTATATCACAGTCATTTCCCTTCATATTAAATACATATAGATGTGTCTACCTGTAAGCGAGTGGATACATGTGCATGATCTGTGTATTTAGTATATATGAAATATATATTCAATTATATGCTATATGGTATATGTGTGCATAGTGTATATGTGTGTATATATGTATGATATGTGTGCACTCCTTTGTATCTATTTACATCTCTCTCTCTCTGTATATATATATATATATATATATACATATATATGGTATATACTATATTTTACATTTTATATTAATCTATATTTAATGTACGTACAGTTGTATGTATATATGTTCATAGTATATATGTTTGTATACGGTATACACTATTTATTTGTGTATACACAGTGTATGTGGGTACATAGTATAGACTTTATATGTGCACATTGTATATTTTCTATATATGTTTATACATAATTTTTTGGATAAAATTATTTCCATTCTATATACCTTATGTATCAGTCTACATAATGTGTGTGTATATATATATATATATATATATATATATATATACATACATACATACATGCACACATTATGTAGACTAAATATAATATATATATATATATATATATATATATATATATATATATATATACATTATGTAACATAATGTTATGAAACATAAGGTATATAGAATGGAAATAATTTTATCCGAAAAAATTATGTATAAACATATATACAAAATAAAAACTATGTTCACATATAAATCTTTACGATAATATATGTGTGTGTAATTAGTAGCTATCTATTTATATATACATCTAATGCATGTATCTGTGGATTTAGTTATGTATCATTATGATATAAAGTAATATTCTAGTATATACACTGTATGTATAATGTATGTTAATCTATAGTTATGTATCTAATGTATTTTCTGGATGTATGAATGTATGTGTCTATATGTTGTTATTCATGTGTGTAAATATAACATGCACATAAATATACTGGAAATATATGAAAATATATAGATACTTATCTGTGATATATACCTTTGTCTGCACTCATCAATTACAATGTTTATACACAAGAAATTACTTGTATTCCCTAAAGTATATTAGATACTTATATCACGGTATATCTACGCATAGTATTTATATTACGTTTAAATCTCCATCAGCTTGTGTAGCGCAGTACAATACTCAGATAACACTTTGTATCAGTGACAATAACCAACACAGACAGATGATACATTGTTTACAAGAGGCATTAATTGGAGGTCACATCTTTATGATATCAGTGTACACATGGATACAATGTATCATATCATATTTATAGCTATATTTAGCCTAATTTCTGCACATTTAATCACCCCCTCCTCCAGTTTATTTCATCATATCATTTCATGGTGACCCTTCCCCATGATTAGACAATGCACTTTTTCCCTTTGTAAATAATACATCACTTGTCCCACGGCCACATCTAATAGTGATGAATGCTGCCTCTGATTCAAGGACATTGTGCGTCTGCTGGGTGAAAAGCCCACCAGAAGTTCCCCACCGGCAACGTGTGGTCAGCTTGTAGGAGATCCCACTGCCCGCAGCCGCCGGTCCTCTGCCGCCCGATGCCATTCCAGTACCGCAAACCTTTCCTGATTGTGATGCTGCCCTGTTGGGGTCTTCAGCAAACTATTACCGCTTCATTGGAGACCCCAGAAAGGGCAATCACTGACCCATTAATAGATCAGATTAGACCCCTCTATAGAAATCCTATACAATACCTTATTTTACATTCGCTTTGCTACATTTTGCACGGTGCCCGTTGTATTCGGAGAAATAGTTGCCCATTTTTGCATATTCTTTCAGCAAGATCTGTGTTATTTTTGGGTTTGTTGCACCTTTTGTCATCTGCAGGGGCCAGTGCATAAATAGTTAATTGTTTACACGTTTGCCACAAATTATTACTGTACATACAAGCTCAAAAAATGTCATTGGGAGTAATAAAATGCGGAGAGAAAAAAATAATAAAAATGTTCAAAAATGAACCATTGCCTGTGGGAAAGCTGGTGGATATTTTTATTTTATATTGTGGAATATCGGACTTTCTTCCCGCTGCCAGAATACGTGGAGCAGATCTTCTCTTTCTTGTTTTTTTTTTTTATTTCTTCACACCTGAGGGTAAAATGTAATTTCTAACTAAATATATCCATCATCTTTTTTTTTCTGTTCTGTCTGTACTATTGCTCCTACATCTATGTACATTGAAAAGATCCAGCGTTACAGCGTTTCCATAATATATTGAACTTAAAATGATAATAAATAAAGGAGAAAAAAAATAAGTTTATCCTAAATTTGAACAAAAAAGCAAAAAAAAAGGGAAAAAAATAGCAAAATAAAAATAGCTAAAAATAATAACATGATAACATAAATGGGAAGTAACACAAGACAACATAAATAATATGTTAACTAAAAACTGAATTTTAAATTTAAATTAAAAATGAATGAGTAAATTACATTTTTTTGTAATGCCATTCTTTGTTTGTGAGAACCAGTCACCCTAAAAAGCTAATTTAACAAATTATTTAAGCCATAAAAATAATAATGGAAATTAAAAAAAGAAATGATGTCTAATTATTTTTCAGCCTTCTAATTAATTGTTTAATTACCCAATTTTAATTAAAATATTGACTTTATTTGACACATTATTGGATACTGATTTTTAATCATTTATTTTATTTGACGTAAAGAAAAACAGAATTTACTTTCCTCTTAATGATTATTAATAGTTTCCCCATTTTTCATGCCATAATATAATTGATTTCCGACCCCTTTTAGGGAAGGATTTGAATAATTTTTTCTGTCTTCTTAATTGTGATAGATTTTTTGTTTTTATCTGCTCAGAATAAGAGATGTAGAAATGTGACACATTTTATTGAGAAAAATGTTTGGTTATTTATCTTGCCATTTCTCGGCAGGTTTTCCGCTGTGATGCCGGTAACGGGAAATCTCCGCTTTGACAGCTAATAGATATCTGTGTCATGTGTTGTTTTTTTCTGCAGTGACATTGAGAAAATTGCAAGGGAGGGGACGGGAAATAACAAAAAAATGTGAAATGATTAGAAAATCAATGGTTTAGTGGAAAGTGATCTTATTATCTGCACATTGGGTTCCTGTTGCTGTAGATTGGAATTGCTGTGTTATTTAGGTTAATCCTAATTCTAACCCAAAAGCCTATGCAAAGTAAAAATAGAAGCTACAGTATTGTTTTTTATGGTTATTCATTATCCAATTTTGTTTTGCATAGGTCAGTATTCCACATCTTAGGCTCCGAGTGTCCCAGGAGTGATTTTTCTCTCTGACTTTTTCCATGTTGCGTTCAAGTCAACTTATTGTAAAGCAAATATGCAAAACTTTTCCCAATGTATGTGGTCGGTGACATTTTCGGGACGCTCTCTGGCGTGACAGACTCTCCCTATTAGAAAGTTCTATTAAAGTTGAGGCGTGTTATCACGGAAGAGAATTGCGATACTTTGCATTACGCTCTGGGATAGAGAGATAGACGTAGGATTATAAAAAACAATTTCTAGGCATTTCTAGATGATAAATTTAATTTTCTTTGCTATTTGGAGTCCGGCTTTGAAAATGCAATTGTAATGAATGCATTCAGAAGCGGAGAATAGATTTACCCTTGGCTTCAAATAGTCGACGTTATCGGGCTCTGTCATTCGTTCCTTCCTATTTTCAAGCTGCTAATTGATGTTTTTGAAGTCAGCAAGAAAATTGAAGGAAATGTCATGTGTGTACCAGTGCGGAAGTTAATAAGATTGACTTCGTTGACAGAATCTACAATGAGCGGAGAGACTGTATAATGGGACCACTGCGAATTCGTGTGCTCTCTTTGGAGTCAAAATTGACACCTCACGCTAGGCCGGCGGTCGATAGAAAGATGGAACATTTGGGGATGGATCCTAATCTCACCGTCTTTTCCCCCTCCAACTTTGGTCTTTGGAGCTTATGTGGTGGCGCAAGCATCTGTTTATCCAGAGGGCTGAGCCAAAAGCCTTCGTTCAGGCTCCCAGTGCCCACCAACAATGCAAATTTTTTATGCTCTTTTGAGTTTGAAAGCAAAGGAGCCTTGAAAAGGTTAGATTATGGGGTGTCTCATGGAAAGATAGACTAATATTGGTCAGGGCCATTGCTTTAGCCGGGGGCTGCAAATCCCTTAGCCGGTCTAAAAAGAAACAGTGCGGGTCCTCAACGCAATCTTTTTCAATGAACTATAGAATACAAAAGCCGATATTTTGAGCCAAAGGGTCAAAAAAACGTAAAGATAAAAGCTTTGAAATCTCTGGGTAATCTCCTTCCAAAGGAGAGTGAGAAAAAAAAACTTTGGAAAATGAGACCCTACTTTTTGTCTCTTAATTCTCCATTAATATTGGAAAATTTATTGGATTTGCAGGAGCTATAATTATGGAATAGATTAGCCGCCGTTTGGTTCAGCGCATCTGATTATTTTTAGGCCTACGGGGAGAAGCACTAAATCCCTAATATGTCCACTACCCCCAAGCGGTCCGTGTTTGAAGCCACAGCTCCAAATGCGGTCTCGACTGGCGCTTGGCCTCTGAGGATCGCCGAGCAGACACTATTCTCAGAATATCCAATTAATTCCATTGGCACTGATCAGTTAGTGCTTTTTTTTTTCTTTTTTGGCGTTCACGCCATTTGAAATGCAAACACAATGATTTCCTTTTCCATTGGTCGCGTCCCTTGGTTAAGCTGTTGCCGCGAGCTAAGAATTTCATCGAGTGATGAGTCCAGAGGCTGAGCCGATAAAAGGTTACCATACGTGATTTGCGTGGAAAGCCATCATCGGATTTATGAATGTAAAAAGTTCTTTAACTTTTATTTGACTTCCCTCCCACTCCCCCTCCACCCCCACTATGCATGGGAAGGGCACGGCTATATTAGTAGATGACTAGTCGGTATACAACTTTGCATGTTGATCAATTATGATCTTGAATTGCATTGTAGTCTGTAAATGTTGCCTTCTGAATTATGGCTGTGGGTGGTGGTAGCCTAAACCTGACTGTTCAATGGAAATACGATGGTCATTTCTAGTGTTAGTATTGTGCATGCGGAGCAAGAGGAGCAAGAATTATTAACTAGTATCTGCAGCAAGAAGAATTCTTCGTGATTCTATAAGTCTATTGTTTTTCAAAAATTTCATATTTTTCAAGAAAGAAAATGTTAGAATTGTATTTCAGAATCCGTCGCTCCCTTTGTCCTCCTGTCCACATTGATATACTGTTTGCCCTAATCTTGGCTTAATTATTCCGAAGAGGAATTTTCGTATTCCCTATTATTACATTTCTTCACTTAATAAAATGTTAATGCATGCACAAAGTTGCGAATCGTAAGACCTCGTATGTTTGTTGCCGGAAATGCAATGTGGAGAAATCTAGGCCGCCAGGATGCTCGGCTACGGCGCCTTAAGCTGGCGAATATCTCGTCTGAATGTGGAATGCGCTGGGCATTCTTTGTTGATTTAAAGATCTAATAGATGTGTTTTTTTATCCGGTTCTTGATCTCTAAAAGTATTTTTTTTTAACAGCCGGAATGTGTGTAAAAAAGCAAGAGGAGGGAGTAACGCGCTTCAATCCTGTGTAATGTAGGAGGCTGGATGATACTGTTGGAGGCTTGACATGTTTCACTGGAAACATTCGTACCCCCTTACCCAAATCTGCTTGCTGAAGGGATAGGCAATGGCGGTTACCCACTTTGCTTCCTCCTTCTTCTCGAGCTGTCTGTGAAGAGTGAAGCAGGTGACTCCCCGTGGCTCCATTTTCATGACAACATGCCATTAGAAATTGCAGTCCTGTTGATCAATCCCCTGTACGTGACAGCTTTGCCGCAAGGCCTGGGTCTTTGAGAACTCGCTCTATGCCTGTTCCCTCCTTTTTTCCTGCACTAATTGGGGAAACTTTTTACTGTGCTTGTGGCATAAGAAAGCCTTTTGAACACTGTCACAATTGAGTGTTGACTTCTTTGGAATTGCAAGTAGGTTAAGTATGAACATTATACACCAAAAAAAAAAAAAAAAAGATAATACTTTATAAATGAATTAAAGAAGAAGCTTTTAGAAAAATTATCGATTGAGTTAGTAAAAAATTGAAAAAAAAAATCCCAAATAATGTAACTGATACCATAATATTGTGTCCTTTGTTTACTCGTATTTACAGCAGGGGAATCATTTAAGGTCATTTTACTAATAAGACATAAATTTAAAAAAATTCAGTTTTATATTTTGGAATTTTTTAACTTATACATTGCAGCAATTTTTTGGAATCTATCATTTTTTATTCTATTTTTAATTATCTGATCAAGTTCATCGCATTTCTTCCACCCGTCCTGTAGATTATGTGCTTGCGTTGCTCAGTAGCTGGGTGATTCGTATGCACGGGGGTTGTAACGGCAGAACACTTTGTCCTTGTTTGAATCCTTGTGATTCTCCAGCGTTTTATGTGTTGTAAGTACATTAATAGTTTTGCTTTTATACTTTGCTTAAAATGCTATCAAATATTTATAGCATCCACGTGCTTGAGAACGCTATTGAAATATTCCGGTGTCAGGTGCCATTCTCTCCCTGAGCGACAGCACAACGAAAGGTTCATTTAGCAGAGACGCGATTTACAAAGAACAAGGTAAAAAAAAAAAAAAAAAAAAATTAATCTTTTTTTTTTTAATATGGCATACTGGGTATATAATTTCTTTTGAAACCTGTCATTGGTACAATTTAGTATCTCCCCCCTACTCCCACATTTGGTGGAGAAATCAAAAAATTTACAAAGAAGCCAAGTTTTTTTTTTCCCTTCTTCTTCTATATATATAATTAATTTGTTTCCATTGTAAAAATCATTTGCTAAAAATTAGCTTTTATTAACATTATCAAGACTGTGACTGGTAAGACATCAGATCAGACACGAGGAGTGTGAAGGGCAGCTTAGGGAGAATTGGGCTTTAAACCCTCTGCAGATCGGAGTCAGGATCAAAGGCGCTTGTATTATGTGGCTGTGTGAGACTTTGAAGTCTTGACTGCACCTACAGCACTCATTTCATCAAGTTCACTAGTGTCTTAATAGCAGATCAATAAGTTTCAAAGTCGGAGAGTTAATTTGAAAGTAGTGCTGATGCGTTCGTGCTGGGGAAGCAGGGAAGGCGAGGAGGAGAAAAAAAAAAATCCCACTATTTAAAACTCCTGATCGTGATGTGCACCTAATAGCTGCTAATGCAATCGGCAAAAATCACATTCCAAAAAAAAAAAAATTTCACATCAACTTTTTTTCTTCACCTTGTAACGTTAAATCTTTACAAGAAAATAATTGACGCCTTGGGATTAGGATCTAGAGTGGAGTTTTCACTTTTAACTATTTTTAAATACTTTATTTACTATCTTTATTTTATTTTAAAATCCACTTCCTGTTTAGTTCTCCACCGATGAGAATTACAGTTTTATTTTTTTATATATATTTCATCGCTTTTGTAATATTTGATTAGTCCTTTAAGTAAACAAAAACCTTCAAATCTCTATAAATCCTTCAGATCTCTATAAATCGAATAATTTTCTGGAAGTTTTCGTGTCAACATTGAATTGTTGGAAAAATCAGTGCATTTATATTGTTTTTCTCTTGACTTCTTTATCTCACATGAATGTTTTTGTTTTTTTATTTTTATTGGTTTCCATATATTTTGATGTATTGGGATAAAAATAGAAACACGTTTTTTTCCTCCATTTCACTATGGACAGACATTTTGTTGGGCTATAATATAATAATCCCGTAAACCGTCCGTCCGGAGACGCCGCTCACTTCGCGTTTGTGATTTTTTTTTTTTGTTTAAATTGTTGCAAAAGTGTTAAAAAAACACAATATGTCTCCCAAAAAGGTCTGAAAACAAGAGATAATGGCAAAGCTTTTCATTCTGTTTGTGGATTCTCTTTTTTTTATTATCGACTTAAAACCATCTGTACGTGCGGCAGAAGTAAAGGGGGGGGGGGGGGGGGTTTGTTGGGATTTTATTTTTTTTTTCCAGGGGTCAGATTCACACCCTTTTGGAACAAACCTCTAATTTAGAATGTTCATCTAAGGGTTCTTAATGGTATTATAGGCTTTTGGGGTGGACAGTGGGAGCTGCAGATTAGGCACAGAAGCCTTAGAGAGGCGATTCACCCAGTAGATCTGCGCTCGCATCTGTTATTTCAAATCCTTGGGTTTTTTTCCTAATACTTTTGAAATGTAAAAATAGTCAAAAAAACACAATGATCAGTCGATAAATGTCGTCTGATTTGATGAATTTGAGAGTTTTATAACAAAAACAATGACCCCCGGGACCGTACGTGGTCCCTTTTGTCGCTGCTGTTCTTGTGTTTGGCTTCCGAGCGTCATATATTGTTTACTGGTCTCAAAAATTTTAAAAAAATGTAAAAAAAAATTATCCGAATCTTACATTAAAACTCGTGGTTGTGGTTATTTGTCTTTTGTGGTTAAATTTCTTTTATTTTACTCCACCCACAGAAATGGACTTGTTGTGTGGTGAGTGCGGTGCGATGTTTAGTAAGAGATAGTTTTTATTGTTTTTTTTAGAGTTCTTTAAATGTAGCGCTTCATCTAGAGGCAAAGTCTGATAGACCCCACTTGGGAACCTGCAGATGAGAGGGCAAAGAATTGGAGCTGATAAAGGTGTTTCTTGTCAAATTTGTGTAGGAATTATTTACTGTGCCTTCTTATCAGAAAAGTGAGGACAGAGAAAATGAACCCAGATGGGACTTCTCTCTATCCCTCTTATTCTCCATCTATGATGTTGGTACAAAAAAATAAAAATGATAGAAAAAAAATCCAAACAAATAATAAAAAAAAAATCCACAACAAAATCGCAGCACGAACTCCAGGTATCTTTTTAAAAAAAAATTGCAATTTTTCCCCAATCCGCACAAAAATAACCGTAACGAAATGGTTGATTTTCTTCGTAGCACTTCACACATAACGATTTCTACTTCATTAAAAGCATATTAATCTGTTCCCTGCTCCCCTGGGAGACACCTTTAAGATGATGATATTGTATTTTTTTCCCCCCCGAATTGTTAAAAAAAAAAAAAAAATGTAGCAGATTTGGTCCCTGTCAGTCAGAAATAATTGTGTTCTTAATCTTGTCCCTGATGGATGACTCGGAGTTCAGCTACGGACTCTCTCCAATGACAAATACAATATTAATATTCATTAAGTGCTTTGACAATGCTAATTTTGATGCACTAGTAAAGGCCCTTCCAAACTTAGCGGCCAAAAGCTTTAGAGCTGCGCAAGGTGGCAGGATAATTTGTGCTGGTTTGCTGAGCTGAAGGCTTTTAAAGTCTTTCGCAAAAAAAACCTAGGTACCAGAAACTAAAAAGACTAAGGGGGGAAAGTTCTGAAGGCATTGGAAGGCAGGGCTGCGGAAATAATACGATCACAGCCCGCGAAAAAATTTGACACATCCGATGCAGCTTCTTTGAGCAAAATTTCTACAAAGTTGCAACAAAAAAGCCTAGCATGGTAAGTCAGCACATTTTTTGATTTTGTTTAATCTTTTTGATCTTTTCAATTATCGCTATTTGAAGATCAATAGTCATTTCTCTTTCCCCCCTCTGCTTCAAGGCGCGGCGGCGGGTATAGTTTTTGCCAGGATACCCATCGCTTTTTAGAGAAGATATTCTCAAGTTTCTCGCTTCTTTGCCTTTCCTTATTTTTTTGCTATTCGCAGCTGGGAGAGAGTTTACCCAATGCAAGGTCTCCCTGTACCTACTCATCCCACACCAGGAGTCACCTGCGAGCGCCGGCACTGCACTGGGGGGATCTGGTTTTTGGGGTTGATATTTTTGTATTTTTAGAGATTTTTCTAAAATCTTTTATGGTCATTTTTGCTTTTTTTTTTGCTTTTTGTTTTCTCTCTCGAACGTCTGTGGTTCACTCTTTTCGATAGAGACACTGTATCTCCTCGCTAAGCTTGAGGAACTTTCTAGAGAAGGGGATTTGTCTTTTATATTTGCCAAGTCGGGAAGCAAAGTATTGTCTTTTGTTCCTGTCATTGAACGGAGGATTGGGGTTGGTGGGGAGGGGGGCTAGGAGAGCGTAACACAAAAACTGGAGCTTTTATTAGACGACCGTCATTGAATTGGGGAGATCTTAATAATTTTATTCTTCCCGACCAACTGAGATAATTCTTTGAATGCCTGAACTTGAGCATCTTAACTGAGGATCTGCCTGGGAAAGCTCCCACTGACGGATTCAGCTGCTGCTTGTAGTGTAGAGTGCTGCCCTCCAGCGGATCATGAGACCTCTGTCTATTCACTAGCCTTATCATGACGGTGTGTGGAATACTTTAATCGGAAGCATGGTCCTAGCCCGGCACTATAGAGGAAGCAAAGTAAAACTTGTAAATGGTAAGCCTGCACCTCGTCTTACGATACTCCTTGTGTCTTGCATGTCTGAGATTCCTGATTTTCCAGATCTGTATTCCTCTGTGCTTAGTTCTTACTTTGATGATTGAACATTTTTTGTGTCATTTTTGAATTTTTTGAATTTTTTCTGTCTTTTGATGTTAATTTAAATTTAATATTTAATTTTTTATGGGGGTAACTATATTGGTTTTTTTGGAACGTCTTTGTTTTTTTGTGTAGTTTTTGCAACATTTTACGTGCTAATTCGCCTTGGTTTCGTGTCACAAGAGTCAAGGGATTGGTGTGAAGCTCCGTCATTCTCCTGAGATTGCTTCCTGAGTGCTGGAGCTGTAAGACAGACATCAGTCTCTGGCTTCAGCTACATTCCACAGCTACTTGGTTTTTGCTTGGAATGATTCCGGACTCATCCCAGTTTTTGTGGGATTTTTTTTTAGTTGTCGACCCCCTCCCCTCCCCTGCTTAGTTTCCTTGTGTTTTGTTATCGCCTCAGCTGGGGAACGCAGGGTAAATAATTCCCAGCTGGGATTGCCTGTCCGGGTTACCAGTTATTGTTGCTGAACTATTGGGACCTGTCCATCATTGGAGTTTACTTAGGAAATTGCACGTGTATGAAAAGCGGACGCTGGAGTGTGGTGGCCGCTCTGAATAGAGGGAGGGGAGGCAATTAGCTGCCCCGTTGTTGGGTCCTTTTACTTGTCGGACAGAAGCCTCATTGCTTTTGTCACTGCCTTGTAAAGGGAAATCACTGGGTTTTGTTTCGGTATTAAGAGCCTTAAAGATTCCTGGCTGAGGCTCCCGGGGGCCGGGCGGATGTGCGGAGCACTGGTGCAGTTCATCATTTTTTATAAAGTCTTGAGGGGGGGTAAGTGGAGCGTGTGAGGGTCTTGAATATCTAGGAGAGGGGGAATCTTCATGGCCTCTTCCCCGTATTGTCAGCACCAGGCAGCTGGTAGGAGTCTGCTGACACAATGCTGCTCTTAAGACCCATGTGGCAAAGTTTATTGAATAGGTCCCTTTAATGTCAAGTGGCAAGGGGTTTCCGGAAGAATCTGCATTAAAAATTTTGTGTTAGTTTGTGGCACTTAAAGTCAATGGCCTTGGTGTGTGAGGGCTAGGATGGAGCAATGTGCTAGAGAATCCCCCAGCCTTGGCCATTGAGGGGCTTGTTTGTGGGTTCGGGCTTAGAGCTGCTGTTTGGCCACTGGGAGCTCCGGCTAACAAAAGCTCTTATGTATTGTGTCTCCTGCTCCTCGAAAACCAAATTGATATTTAATGCAGAGTGAAGGCTGCGGAGCGAAGAGCGGCACAGGCCACACACGTCTTGTCACTCCTTCATTCCCTGACAGCAATTTTTTTTTCTCCTCCAAGGAATTTCTTTGCAGAATTTATCCGGGGAGCAGAGATCTTGTGTTGGATAAACTTTCCTACAGCGGCTTCTCCTGAGCAGCTGCATATTACTGCCCCCCATTAGTGGTTATGCCGCACTGGTCACTACTAAGATCCTCTCATCTGAACATCATATTTTTACATTTTTAATTTTTTTTGCAGTAATTTTTTTTTTAACCATGACGGGATCTGGTGGTAGTCACTAGGCAGGGGAGATGACTGGTTCATTTGGGTCAACATACAAAGTGGACCGGGCACCGGCAAGACTGGTGGGATTTGTTTAGTTGGGGACTTACTGAATGTTTTTGAGACCTCTGGATATAAGTGGACATAACTTGGCCGGGGAAGCATCGACTGGGTGCTGCAGAGCTGGGGTGGGCAGGGGACAGCAGGCATGTATACCAGGGATGCCGTCATGGTTGGTCTGGACAGGGCAAGTGATAAGAAGACCATGCCAGGCTGTGGATTAACTTTGCTGCAGGAGCTTGGTAGCTGGCATGCCAATCTCAACTGCTGGGTGAGTAATCTCCTCTTATGCTTGATTTTGGGATGGGTAAACATAGTTCCCCTCCTCCTCCTGCATGTTGCCAAATTATTTAACCCTTGCAATGCTGATTCCAGCTAAACTACATAACATTTCTACCTAACTCTACGGTTCACTCATGAATGTTTCTGTTGACCCCTAATATTCCATGACTGTCGGTCATCTCCAGTAGGATTGGTCAGGAGCTACGCAGCTCCTCTGCCTCAGTGATGGGGAGGACAGCGATGGGCTCCGCAGAGACGACCACTGTTCTCATTATCACCCATGTCAGGCCGTCTAATGGGGAAAAGAAAGGTCGGGTCAGAGATTACTTAGTGACAATATCTAATTGTTTCGGCCTCTCATCCCGGGCAAATTGAAGGGGAAATAAGAGGTGTCAGCGGCTGTCACTAGATGTGCTAATTAATTCACTACAAAGTGGTGGCACTGCTGTCACTGGCTGCCACCTGTCCAGACCCTACTGCTCTAATAGGACAATATTCCCATTCTGTATAATACATAACATTGTGGACAGTGGGTACAGAGCAGGTCTGGTCCAGATAATGCACCAGGCCTAGGGAGAGGCCATATGTTATGTTATTTATCCATCCTATATATCTGTCTATCATCTGTCTAATATATATCTATG
Organism: Engystomops pustulosus; assembly: GCA_019512145.1. NCBI lineage: Eukaryota > Metazoa > Chordata > Amphibia > Anura > Leptodactylidae > Engystomops > Engystomops pustulosus. The sequence continues at coordinate 11,751,743 of CM033651.1, forward strand.
TATCATTCATCTATCTATCATCTGTGTAATATCTATCTATTATCTATCCATCTTTCGATCCCATATCTGTTGCTGTCATATACTGTACATCATGTGTTAGGGGGTTCTATTGCTAAACAAAAGCTTCGTAGGACTGAAGTGATGACATAATGCTCTATGTCTGGTATTTTTGGTATGGGGGGGCACTTATGATGCTAATACCAGCAATACATGGCGGAAAGTCTCTAAATAACTGACCCCAGTTCCATTTTTTATATGTGAAAGCCAAGACAGACACTGATGTTTAGGTGTAATATATGTTGTTACTATTGTTTGTATAGGTGCAGAACAATCAATGATGGGTCTGGGGGATCATCTGCAGGTCAAGGTTTTTCATGCCCTCTATGCATGGTATAGGGTGGCATATGGACAGGGGTCTATTGTGGAGTATGGTCAAGTGTGAGGGGCTCCTTACTATCGTAGGGTCTTAATGGTCACCATAGGCCTTTGTCTTGTGGCTGAAGCAGCAAATAAGTGAAGGCCCTATAGCTCCAACCCCCTACATCATCCTTGTGTACTGTACAGGACGTCTATAGCCACTATATAGGTTATATATTAGAGGACAATTATAGAGTGAATATAGGGGTTCAGGACCCATACAGCATTATACAGGTTATATACAGGTGGGCGCTCTACGGCCAACAGTATATAGTACAAGTGCACGTAGAGGGGTTATATGGGCTGTATCATTATTTTCACCTGCAAATCCTTACATTGGATGTAACTGCTATGTAGCGGGTGCTGGGATGAGATATATAGGGCCCAGTGCTGCTATAGGATAAGGTGTATGACATAACAGACTGCAGGATCCATATATAATATGCGCCACACACAGAACATCTGCAAATGGAGCATAAGGAATCCTGTCTTGATGGTCCTTACTTTTATGTTCTTAATTACTTTCCTTTTCTTTAAGAAAACCTGTATCACTTCATTCACAGGGCCCAAGCCATTAATCCCCCCTGATAGATTGCGGAGGGGTGAAGTTTGAGCCCATTACTGTCCCTAATTTTGTAAATCACTTTAAGAATTTCCAACATATTTGATAACAATCTACCACAGAGTTTATCTTATTAAGTGACGTTTTTGTAGTCTTTGAACTGTATACTTTATAATTATTATTTTTTTTGGTCTCTATGACTATTGGGTTTTAAAAATGTTGGGTTGTCATAAGAACCAGGATTAACAATACATCTGAATTACAGACACCTTTAATAACTGTTATAGCTGTTTATTTTAGCCTGGGACTGAAGTACAGTAAATGACCAATTACCAGAGATCTGTTTGTAACTAGGGGTTGTCTATAAGTCGGGTGTACTTAAGTTTGGGACCGCACTCTAGAAACTAACACACTGGACTCCAGGTCTGTCCACCCCATATAATCCCAAGGAAACCTATCATCAGCTTCAGAAATGGTCAATTTGTTATGGGTTGGAGAGCTACATTGTCTAGTAGGGTGCACCCACCGGATTACGGCCTATTAGTATTGGCCCAGATCATCCAATAAGGCTCTATACTATTATTCCTGTTTTTCAGATTTACCTTAAATTACCATCTCCATTATTAGGCCCATATTTTGTTTCTTCACGATCAACGCAACTTAAAAATAATAGGTTTGTATTGGATTTGTTGATCTCAATTATGGCAGTGGATACAGGACCCGGTGACTTATCTGTATAGATCCTTATAGGTGCCCTCTTTATGTTACCTTTAGCTATAAGTAGCCGTACTCCTTGTAATGCTCATGCACATGAAGATTATTAATAGTTATCATTGTATTACTATCCTGCTCTGCAATTTTGTCCAACACATTCTGATTTTCAATGTAAAGATGTCACATTTATTCTTCTATGTATCATATTTTTCCTGTCTCTTGCCATATTCTATGTATCTGACCCCATAATCTGACTGCAGGGTTACAATGGATAGCGACGGTGACCCGGGATCACATGACTATGCTGGATTATAATATACAGTAATACACACCTGCTGCATCCATTGCCAGACTCGTCCCCTGAACTTAGGCTACAGATCCTCTAGGGGCGCCGCTCATCTAAATTATTCATGTTTCCTAATTGCCTTTTACCACTGATTAGAAGGACTGGAAGCAAAAGGCTGGAACGGGGGAGCAATAAACACAAAAATTAACAAAATGCTAAATTGTAATCAGGGCTGATAGAGGAGCCCGGGCCCAAATCACCGAGAGCCAACCCCCGACTTCTAAAATTGGGGCAAATTTATAGTAGTTCAGTTCTATAATTATTACTAGTATTTTTTTGTTCCTATTACACACTTATATAATATTGATAGATTACATATTATATTTTACTATCCTATTTATAATTATTTTACTCATTTTTTTATCTAAACAATTCGGCCTAGAAATCTACATTCATTATTATAAAGGAACTTTCTCTCTTTATCATAATTAGGTAAAACCATATAATAATACAACCACATGATCAATATTTATCAATATTTTATCCTGCTGTTGTTTTCATTTAGCGGTTTTTCCTATTTTTTTGTATTTTTTCTGTGATTATTTTATCCTCATTAATATTTTGATTAATATCTAATGTTTTATTATTAATATTATAACCTTCATTCTTTTATTATTATTTGTATAATTGTTATTTATTATTATTAGAATAATTTTATTCCTAATCTATTCATGACATTATTATTCTTGTTCTCTTATGATTATTTTATTTGACTTGGATTTTTTTTTTAGTATTTATATTTTAATTGAATTCTTTTTAAATCTTTTTTTTTATTATTCCTCTATCTGTATTATTTTATTATTTATATTATTATTATTAGTGGCATTCGTCGTAATTTTTTTTAATTCTGATTATTTCATTGTCAATTTTTGTTCGTGACAATTTTATTATTTTTTAATACATCAGAAGTATTTTTGAGTCTTTTATCATTTTACAATGATAATTTTTATAATTGTAATGATAATAGTTCATATTCATAGGGTTTATCACCCACTTCCTGGACACAACCAGACAAATGTGCAGGAAGGTTTTATTATAATAAATAAAAATTCATTCCCGGTCTCGGCCCCCAGCCCCCCAGTGCAGACTCTTACAATGACTCCTATTGTATTTTTGGCCATTGACAGGATCTCCTGAGGTTTTAAGACGTTGCAGAGGAGCCTTGTCCTGGATTGTGGAGGGGAACAAGAAGAATGTGATGTAATAAGCGTTTAACTCTTGTCAGGTCGCGCGGCTGCCGCTCCCTGGGTATTAATACAAGCTGCTTATGGAAATGAGGCGCTATCGCGGCTGTAATCTGTCCGGCCATTATGACGAGTGCGTCTTTATCTGCCGCCACATAATCTGGTTAAATGTTCTGCCTTGTACCAGCGCCGCTCAATTCCACCTTGGGGAATATGGATTTTCGGTCTGAGTGCTTCCCATGTTGGGAATGCGTGCTACGTTTTTGTGGATGAAAGCGTGAACCTGGCCCTGGCGTGCAGGCCCCTGTGTTTATGGGGAGGCGCCTCTGCCGACAGGGGATACTGTGCCTCCTCGCCGCCATTTACTTCTGGAATAAAAGTCTTTGAGAAGTGAATAGCGGGCGAAGCCAATGTCAGGGAATAGACAAGGCAGGTCCTTAGATCCCGGCTGTATAAAGGGGGCTACTAACTCTGGGAGCGGGATACAGTGTGCGTTAACAAATCCGGAGGTTGTGCAGGGCTGGCCTCGGACGCTATTAAAGGCAGGGTACCCCGCTGTGCCGACTTACATCACAAAAGGGTGTGAATCGGAGGGAGTCAGCTGGGAGGATGGGGGGCTCGTGCCTCAGCATGCCAAACCTTTATGCCATCACAGCAGAAAATTGCTAGGGGGGAAGAGGAGGTGGGTCCTGTCACGGAGAGGAAGGGTCCAATATATGATGCCTGGCTCTGCTGGGACAAAATGAGACAGTGACCCACATGGCCGGGGCAAAAACCAGGGACGTTCTATAAATATTTTTGAAGAAAAGAAAAAAGAGACATTTTTATAACAAGATGTTATCAGTATTACACAAAGTGAAGAAAACTTTATTTATGTACTTTTACCGGATGGGCGGCTTCGCCTCCGTTCTAAACTTTGTCCTAGATCAAAGGCAACGTTTGCTGAAACTGCTTCTATGTAACACGGTCATGTGACTTCTTACAGAATTTGCCGCGTGTGGTGACAGCTTAGTATTTGGGCAGGCAGATGAGACAGTGGATGGACAAGGAAGGCATTGGCTGAGCAGGATGGATGGATGGGAGTAGTAGGGGAGATGGCTGACAATGGATTAATAGAAGAGACGGTGGACAGTGATGGTGAAAGAAAGGAATAGGTGGAAAGACATTGACCTGGGTAGGGAGATGGTGGACAGATAGAGGAGACAGTGGATGGACAAGGAAGCATTATGGATGGTGGACAGGCAGGGGAGACATTGGATTAGTAGGGGAAATGATGGACAGAAACGGAGACAGTGGACAGACATGGGGAGACAGTTGCCTGGGAAGGAAGATGGTTTACAGGCAGGTGAGACATGGAAGGACAAGGAAGATGATGACTAAGCAGATGGTGGTGGACAGGAAAGTAAGACCATGGACTTGTTGCTGAGACACTGGAACATAAGTACTCCATGAAGTCTAAATATCCTTCAATTTTATTGTATGACCTCATGGTGAAATCTAAAAATGTGTTACTGCCGATACTGGGACACATTGCTCTAATAATGTAGCCATATCGCTGCTATACGCCTTCACCCAACTTTCTGGGGTACAGACCATTTTAGGGCTTTTAGGACATTGATTTTGTTTCACCATCTTATTTTTTAGGACCTGTGCTAATTAAATATCTTCCCTTTTTGTCTCCACAGTCTAATAAAGTGCCAGTAGTACAACACCCTCATCATGTCCACCCTCTCACACCGCTTATCACCTACAGTAATGAGCACTTTACACCTGGGAACCCCCCACCACACTTACAGGCGGATGTGGACCCCAAAACAGGTATGTACTCACCTGTGTGACATGGAATGATGTGTGATGTCATCATTGGCTATAATCCAGGCCCCTCCTAATACACCTCCTGGTGTGGCCAGACCCTTGTCTTATACTGGATCCACATTGGTAGATATTAGTTACTGCATAATGGAAGCCTCAGATAACTGTGAACCAAGTGAAGAGACCCAGGTGATCAGGAATGGAATATGACATCATCATCCGCCTATGGGCACATTTCTAGTATTTCATTTTTTTTAGGGTATGAATGGCAAAACTGAAACCCTAGGACGGATTAGAGGATTGAAGTCATTGGAAGGACAATGCTAAAAAGTTTTACATTGTATTAGTCCTTTTTATCAATGGGCTCCAGCTGATACTTTTGTTACCATTCCAAATTCCCGCCCCATTGTCTGAGTAGAGGATTCTGGGTGTTCCATGATAATGATAATAATCAGATAAAATGTTACTTTATTTACTCCCCGCCATGTGGTTTATAGTCACATAGGGACCACCACCAGTGTAATATGTTGTCTGCCCACTCTCTGTTCATTCCTCAGCCGCAGAGCTCTACAAATGATGTTTTCAGTGGAGGACTGGGCCGTCCACCTGTCTTTTGTCTTTGCGGGATGATTTATACATGATATTGGCGATCCGCCTCCTCCCTGTTTTACATCTCTTCTCCCTGCAGCCTTGTCTGTTTTATTCATGTGTTATCTCAGTGCAGAGAAGTGACCTCACAGGGAAGAAGATTATGGCAGGTTACTGCTGATTCATTACAACATACACATCCCGGGACATTTACCCACTGCTCCAGTTACTTGTTCACTGCACTTGCCTTAAGGAAAAGACTTAGCTGTAAAGTTCAAGCTGAAAGTAAAACTCTACAGAAGACATTGGCCAATCGCTGGACTAGAAATCCCTTTATATAGAGGAGATCCAGGTCTCCAATACAAGTGTATGAATTCTGTATGGGATTATTATTCCAGCAATTGTCTTATATACACTGTGGGTGCGGAGGACGCCTATGCCCAGTATAATACAATAATTAGCTCTAATTAGGATAACACCACATCTGGAAGACAATACTGCTGCTAATGGGCCCATAGATAGTAGGGACCTGGCCATCACCTCTGCTTTTGCCAGGACTCCCCAGAACAGCGCTGGTGTCCTGGGTTCCAGTCCCATCCAGGTCAACATCTGCAAAGAGTTTGTATGTTCTCTCTGTGTTTGTGTGGGTTTGCCCCAGGTCCTCTGGTTTCCTCCCACACTCCAAAACATACTGGTAGGTTGATTAGATTGTGAGCCCCATAATGACAGGGACTGATTTGTCATGCTTGTGCAGCGCTGCGGAATCTGTGTGCGCTATATACATAAAGGAATTATTATTTATTAAGAACCACATTGCTCGCTCAAGGGGAAGGGGGATCGGTCCTGCGTTCAGTAACCCATTAATATGGGGTTGATTTCAGTCCTCACTAGAGCCTTCTTCTATGATTTACTATATTATTATACCTAAGTACTGTCTGACATTCTGAGATTTTTGATGTTTACATCTTTTGTTTTTCCCGCAGGAATCCCTCGGCCTCCTCACCCTCCAGACATATCACCCTATTATCCGTTATCACCGGGCACTGTAGGACAGATCCCCCATCCGCTAGGATGGTTAGTACCACAGTAAGCAGTTCCACGATTTTTACATTTATTTTATGTTTCAGTGTAAAGTGGATGTGATGCATGTGGCAAACTGAGGAACCTTCATCATGGGGGGGCACTATCTGGGGTACCAACCACCCTCACCCCTCATCCCGATCTGATGTGGGCTTTGGTCTGAGGATCTTTCACCATGTGGAGGGCACTATCTGGGATAACAAACACCCTCACCAATTATCCCGATGAGATGCATGCGGCAAACGGAGGAACCTTCACAATGTCGGGGGCACTATCTGGGGTACCACTCATACTCATCACCCCCAACACAATATAATGCATAAGCTTACTGCATGTGAAGGCTCTGTCTGGGGTAACAATCACCCCTCAACCCCGACCTGATGCATAAGGTGGACTAAAGAGCTTATTGCATGTGGGGGCTATGCCTGGGGGGGTACCACTCACCTCCAACCTCCTGGTATCCGATGTATACAGAGGACTGAGGAACTTACTGTATGTGGGGGCATATCTGGGGTTCATGAAAGCAATGGACCTAGTGAGCTTATTATATTCAGTGGGCCTGAATCTGAAGAATAGTTCCCCAATATATAATCCTATAAAGGGTGTATTTCCCCTGTAGTGGCCCCATCAATAGTAGTCTCACCCTCTTTCCCTTACACGGTGCCTCTATCCGAGGTGCATTTTTAGAATACACTGGACTTACCATTCTCCTGTATGTAGTGACCTTATATACCTTGGCCTATCTGGGTTACCTTTCCCCTATACCTTGTGGGCCTATATACCTCCCCTCTATAGCCAGTAAATGCTAAATACCCTCCCTTTTGTTTAGAGGCCCTATTTACTATCCAGTGCTTTATATATTGGGGTTCCCCTTGTATATTCTGGAATAAATAAGAATGTAAATGGAGGTTGCAAAAAAAAAATGACAAGAAAATAAATCTTGCCCCCTCCCCCGCCCGCTCCTCACAGTCATTACGCAGTCTCTGTCTTCTTACGGTTAAGGGACCAATAATTTATTCAGGAGCGGCTGAGTCTTTCTCCAGATCTCCCCCAGTGCAAGTTGTTGTAATAATTAATTATTGTAACGAGCTGTGACTGTCGATTGGTTGCCCACAATAGTATTTGGGGACTCTCCCCCGGTAAATCTTGTCAACTCTCATTAATGTGACAAAAGGCTACAAATTAAGATCTGTTAATTTAATGTTTTCTCACCAAGATCTAAATAGCGGAAGGGACCCGGAGCGCGGCTGAGCGCCTTTGATTCCCTGCACTTTATTTTGGTATAAATTTCCATTCATTATTATTTTCTTTGCCGCCGTAGCCCTCAATTAGTGTGATGGCTCCATTAAAGAGGCAGAGGCTTCGCCTTTAATTATCACAACAAAACACCTCGTGGCGGCCGCCGAGAGCCCCTATATTGACATAAGCTGAGGTTAGAAAATTTAATTAGCCGCTCGTATCAAATTTATGGCATTCATATTGTCGGCTTTGATCTGTGCCGTACAATCCCCAAGATTTTTGTCTTGATTAAATGAGAATGCTGGAATTTCATTTACTTCTTTTTCACCTTTTTACACTCAGTTTCTTCACTTTTTTTTGTCTTTCCTCCCAAGGCAAGGTCAGCCGGTGTACCCAATCACAACAGGGGGCTTCCGACATCCCTACCCCACCGCTCTTACAGTCAATGCTTCCATGTCAAGGTGAGTGCTACTTCTCATCCTGGTTCTAGTATTGTAAGGGCCTGAACCCCTGTACCCCAAATATGGGCGATGTTATAGGGTAATAAAGCAGGATCTGATACTGTAAACCCACACCAGATGCAGATCCCATAACATTGCAATCAGTTTTACAAAATTTGCAGACAAAACTTCTATTTTTCATGATTTGTTAGTTCCGTAATGTTAATAATTAGATATTACCTAATTAGAAGTCACTTATAATTGGAGGTTAATGTCTCATTTCCTATTGTGACACATTCAGGTTATAAGAGGAACTACACTCTATAGAGATGAGGGAGAGTCGTACATCATTTTACATTTTTCCTTCAATATTTGCGAAACTAAAAAGTATACCAAAAACATCTCTCGACGTTAGTGTTTAGTCCATATCCAGGGGTATTTGGTCTTGGAATCTGCCTGTTACAGGTTTATCTTGATATTGTCTTATTGTTTATTATACTTTATAAATATTATTGTATTTATTATATATATGTGGAATCATTGGATCGATTGATTCTAATACATCACAATGTCCTATTGTTGGGGAAAGAAAAATCCTGGGTAAAATATCTCCCTGTATGTTTTTGGGGTGGGAATCTGCACTTTCATGGGCCTGATACATTTGTTGTGATGATACAATCCTTGTTCCATTTTGGGTGTTATAGCAGCTGTTCCTTGGGAATCCTTGGTATTATGGACCCTTCTATGTCTGGTAGGGTTAGAGTAGTCAGTAAAGGTCATGATCTACATATAGTCTCCACTTCATTCTCTGTAGAAGATTTTAGTTTTTATTCCTCAAGTGAATGTCACTATGACTGTTTGTCTTCCCCTCATGGACAGCTATCTGCAGGACTGTCTGTACCCTCTGATATGATGTCCTCATTATCATGTAATACTTGGAAAGCACCTGAATAATCCATATGGAGTGGGATTGGCCACACTTGTAGCTTAGTACATGGCAGGGTCACTGACCTCTAGGGTATCAGTTCAGGGGCCATAGACAAATGCTGAACACAAGAGATACAGTGTGTAAGTCAACCCCTTGATACTGACAGACCAGGGTGTTCCCATCCAAAGATGAAGTCAGGCCAATATAGGGATAACAGAGACATCTGCATTGACCATATAGAACATTTAGATAATCTGTATGGTTTTTAAAACTATAGGACCTATATGGATTTTATAAGGTCTATGTGGACTCTTTATGAGATTTGTAAGAGTTGTATGGAATCTGTAGGATCTATATAGACTCTGTAGAGTATATTGAATTCTGAATGACATGTATGAAACTGCTGGACCTTTATGACTCTGTAGGACCTGTATAGATGCTGTAAGATGTTGGCTCTATATGACCTGTCTGGACTCTGTGGGACCTATGTGTACTCTATGTGGGTCATTTATCTTATTACCCCCTTCCCTAAGTTCTTTTTGCGCCTTTCGTGAGTCTATTTTTTGCACCTGATTTGTCTTTGTCTTCTAAAGTTTTGTGTGCTTTATTAGGCACAAATTTTGTTGCTCAAATCATACCATTGCTTTTCCTAAGCATGGTCAGGATTGGCATGTTATTGCACAATTATTTGCACCCTTATAGGTGCAAATCAAAGTTAAATAAGGCTCAAACACCTGGAAGCAAGGGAAACACAAAAACAAATTAGGCGCAAACCAGGATCACTGCTATATGGCGAACTTCGGTGAACTGCTGGAAAAAGGCGCATAAAATTGTGCAAATGCCCCAATGCAATCAAAAAGTCAAAAAAGGTGCATCAGACTAAGATAAATGACTCCCTATAGGGTCTGTAGGGGCTCCTTTATGGATTGTATTGGACCGTTATGGACTCCCCAGGGCCTGCATGTACTCTCTAGTGTCTGCATAGCTCTGGCGTCTCCTGGCAGCTGTGGGGTTAATGCACTGAGCCTAGCAGCGGATGTATGTTGCTAGTTGGATTATGATTAGCGGGACACCTTGGGATTCTTTTTTTCCCTCCGTTTTGGGCTTCTATCCAAAGTTGGCAGAATGAAAGGTGTCTGGTTAAAAAGAGTATACAGCAAATTAAATAGATTATTGTGATAATGGGCTGACACAAGTACAGGTCCATTAGACGGATGACAGTTATGGGAATGCAGGCGCTGCACCCTGTTCTGTCGTAGCCTTTGATATTCATTCAATGCAGCGCCAGGGCCAGGGATTCTCAGAATTAAGTGAAGGGTCATTATACTTTAAACACCGTGGAGAAACCTAGATTGGCAATTAAACAGCACTTGCTGACACTCGCCGGTGCCACCCGGTGACCCCCTTTCGATTGAGATGTTGGAGCTTGGGGCCCTCAGCATGTTAAATTGGTGAAAGGCACTTCTCCTGACGAGGGCATCTCTCAAACCGTCTAGCTTCAAAGAGAAGCCACATCATGTATAAACCATAAAGTGGGCGCAACGGGCTGGCGAAAAAAAAGGAGAGAAAAAAAAAATTCCAGGCAGGAAGAGATGAAATGTTACCAGAAGATAATGATAGATTCCATGCAAGCGGCGGCAGAGCGGCTGCAGCCCATAAAGAGATGCGTCCCACTGCTTATGCATGAAATCAAGACGACAAGATGACACACGCTCGGGAGAACCGTGTCAACAACGCCTCAAAAAAATCCCCACAAGCCCCAGAGACGACGGCAACAAAAAAAAAATTAGTTGTCCCTAATAAGTCGTCTCATCATTATCTCCTGGCTCCGAGCCATGAAAGGTGACGGGCATCTAATGAGGTGGATTTTTTCAGGGCGTTTTGTGGGGAGTCGTCTCACCTTGAAAAGGAGGATACAATGTAACAAGCCGAATTCAATGCACCTATTGTATGGATCAGAATGGGATGAAGACTGGGGGATAAAAATACTATGTAATACACGGATAACGTCCATGTAACAGGAGGAACATATTGTATGGATCAGAATGGGATGAGGACTGGGGGCTAAAAATACCATGTAATACACGGATAAGGTCCATGTAACAGTGAGAACATATTGTATGGATCAGGATGGGATGAAGACGGGGGATTAAAATACCATGTAATACACGGATAACGTCCATGTAACATATTGTTTGAATCAGAATGGGATGAATATTATGGATAAAAATATAATGTAACACTGATAACTTCCATGTAAAAGAGGGACAGAATCAGAATGTTTCATTCTCAATGCCTGTACCAATGTAACACACAAAATAGTTCCATGTAACAGTCAGAATTTATTGTATGGATCACAATGGGATGAAGACTTATGAGCTTTATCATAAGTCTCTTAGAGCAGAACTGTTTTAATTGCCCATGGCAACCAACCAGAGCTCAGCTTCCATTTTCCCACAGCTGTTTATAAAATTAAAGCTGAGTTCTGATTGGTTTCCAGTTTTACCTCAGAAACTTGATGATAAATCTCCCTCACAATGTTTTACATGGATAATGTCCATGTAACAGGGGGAACATATTTGTCTCATTCCCAATGTCTGCCCCAATGTAACACGGATAACGTCTATGTAATAGGGGGAACCTAATGGGACGTGGATTAGGAATGAAACAAAATGTAACACACAAAATAGTTCCATGTAACAGTCAGAATTTATTGTAAAACTGGGGATAAAAATATATTGATGTCCTATTCATATGTAACTAATAGAGGGGCCACATTTTGTAGTGGGGCCCCCGCTGTTACTATGTATATTGTTCTTGAAAACCTGAGGCCAAAAACCTTTACAGACCTGGTGCTTTACACAGATGAGGGTTTGTTACAATTGTGTTCTCTTTCAGGTAGCATCCTCTCTAAATTCTCCAGTCCTGTTCTCAGCCCCCCATGATGCATTATAATTAAAATCCAGTTTTATAGTGGGGTTCCCCTGAGGAATGTTAATCTGCCAAATCTCACCCAGCATAGGAGCTGCAGACAGATTACAGAGCGGTCACTAATAAGTAGCCATGTTTTCTGTTACAGTCTGTGAAGGGGTTTATAGATGTATGATTGAGGGGCTGTCAGGCGTCAGTTTCCTGCGTGGGATACAGTCTGTTACTCTCTGTTATCAGCCATTTAATCCCAGGAAGAGGTGACAGTACAGGGGGAGATACAATCTATTACTCTCTGTTATCAGCCATATCATCCTGGGGAGAGGGGACTGTACAGGGGGGATACAATCTATTACTCTCTGTTATCAGCCATTTCATCCTGGGGAGAGGGGACTGTACAGGGGGGGATACAATCTATTACTCTTTGTTATCAGTCATTTCATCTGGGGGGGGAATAACTTATTGTATTTGCTTATTATGCTTAGAAATATTTGCAGTAACACCAACACTTTGGTACCTACAGAAACATATTTACACTGATAGTCACATAATTGTAACTAAAGTGCAGAAGAAAGACCGCCATAAATTCCTCTCCAGAGCCTTTACCGCATCCTGAGATGTATGGCTTATGGTTGGGGGGCTGCAGTTTGGCCAATGTGTCAGAATATTAGGGGTTGCAGGAGCAGCATCATATATTTGATATGTGACATTGTTGGGGAAGGGGTTGTAATGTTTTGTTTTGGGGGGTTAGGATCTTGTATTAGATTGTATCCCATTATGGGACTGATATGTATTGTGTATACAGCGCCGCAGTATATGATTGTGCCATGTAATGACTGTCATGTGATGAATCACCCCTCCCCTTTCTTTCATGTTTATTCTGACAATTTACACAGCTTTCTGTCCTCCAGATTCCCCCCACACATGGTACCGCCACATCACAGTTTACACACAACTGGAATCCCTCATCCCGCTATAGTGAACCCAACCGTCAAACAGGAATCTTCCCAGAGTGACGTGGGATCCCTGCACAGCTCGTGAGTTTACCCTTCCTGCCTTACTGCACGCTGCCCACCCTGCCCTCGCCTAGCGCCACCCGCAGGACAAGGCTAAGATTTCTGTTTTATTTCTTCCTTTTTTTAATACAGAAAACATCAGGATTCCAAAAAGGAAGAAGAAAAGAAGAAACCTCATATAAAAAAGCCTCTAAATGCATTTATGTTATATATGAAGGAAATGCGAGCAAAAGTGGTTGCAGAATGCACATTAAAGGAGAGCGCCGCCATCAACCAGATCCTCGGCCGGAGGGTAAGTGCCTCCACATGACTGCTATGGGCATACACTAGATGGAACTGATAGACTAAGATGTTGAGGTCTGTAGTCATTCATATAGATAGATAGGAAATAGATAGATAATAGATAGATAGATAGATATTAGAATATTTCCTTTTACAGATATTTAGAATAGTGATAATAGATAGATGGATATATGATAGATGGATAGATAGATAGATGATGGATAGATATTAGATAGATGGATAGATAGATAATGGATGGATAGAGATAGATAGATGGATGGATAGATTTTCCCTGTAATATGATTAGTAACATCTGCTCCTCTTCTCTCCATATAGTGGCACGCGTTATCAAGGGAGGAACAAGCAAAATACTACGAGTTGGCACGGAAGGAACGACAGCTGCACATGCAGCTCTACCCCGGCTGGTCGGCAAGGGATAACTATGTAGGTTCCTATGTAGGTGGTATTTATTCCCCTTCTCTAGAACTTTACAATGTATTATTGCAGGATTTGTCCAGATGACACAGACTTATTGCTTAGTATGTGGCTTGCTGCAGCTTTTCTCTGCTCTGAGTTACCGTCACCTCTAGGTGGTTCCGATATACATACAATGTAGGCAGTCAAAGTTGCAGGACGCCGCATGCAGATCAATGTGTTAAAGTTGTGTGAAGGTTGAATCCCCTTAAACCATCAGACAGAGCCCTCCCATAACCCACAGTAACTGCACTTATAGGTAAATTGTTCCTCCATCCCAAATTGGAGTCAATTACATCCTATTCTTTCTTTCTTTTCCTTTTCTCCCTCTGTTCTATTTTTTCCTTTCTGTTTATTTTCTTCTCGTGTTCATGATTTTTGCCCCTTGATCTTTTCTCTATCTATCTTGGTATTTTCTTCAGCTTTCTTCCATTTCTTTCTTCATCAACTTCTTTTCTATTCTTTCTGTTCATTTCTTCTTCCCTTGTTTTTTTCCTTATGTTTTTCCTTCATCTTCCCTTGTTCTTCTCTTCTCCCATTCTTTTTCCCCTCATTCTTACCTTCTTCTTTCTTTCTAGTGTTCCATTATCTTTTCTTCTGTGTTTCTTCTTAAATTCCTCTTTTTCTTCTTCCTATGTCACTTATTTTTGCCTCCTTGTTCTCATCTTCCTCTTCTTCTCTTGCTCTGTTTCTTGTTCTCTCCTTCTTTCCTCTTACTTTTATTCTTCTTTTTTCATCTTGTTCTTCCCACTTTCTTCCCATCTTCTCTTCTTTTTCCTTCCTTCCTGTCTCCCATAAATAATATGTTTGCACTTTAATAGATGTAGAATAATTCTATCCAGATGTCTCTTTTCTCGTTGTCTCTTCGTTGCTCTGAATGTTGTCCTCCATGATGGGAGTTGTAGTTCAGCATCTCATCATATATAATATGGTCCTGTCACTGGGACATCATTTCCTTAGTGTATCAGTCTTCCGCTGACATTTCTGTATACAATGTATCCTCCACACGACACCTGAGGGGCCATAGTAGTGACTGATGGAGAACTCACCTGTTTATATACGATGCTCTAGTCCAGTGTTCACATTACACCAGGTTTCTTCCCATTGTATAAATTGTGCCTGTTCCTTATGTTCCCTCTGTAGGGCAAAAAGAAGAAGAGGAAAAGAGACAAGCAGCCAGGAGAGAGTAACGGTAAGTAGTACCCCACAATATTGCCCCTCCCCTATCACCTATCCCACCCCCAGCCCACCCAGACTCACCCAATAGCCCCCTGGGGGGTAAGTGGTGCCTACACTCTGGTATCAGTGTCCAGCATTGACCTCCAGACTGTACACCCCTGCACTGGTGATTAGTGAACCCTGTGTATATTTCCTTCGTAACTCCCCCCTCCCCTCCCTATTGTTCCCAATGTCATTGGAGTAAGGTGTAGACTTGGTGTCTTTGCATGCCATGCTAGAGATGTTGTATAACGATATAATTAAGTACCAGCCTGTAGTTTAATGATGACATAACCGTGTGGTGTTCTCATACGTGTGCGAGCATGTGTGCGTCTGTGTGCGGGTGTGAGGTCTGTGCCGGGGGTCTTTGCTGCATGCTTCACTGGGTTAATTCCCTCTCCACACTCATGTATAATCCAGGCATTAAGGAGGTTTGAACCTACCGCATCTATCATATAGCGCTATAATATATTATATACCAGTGTCCAGACTATTGTATAATTTGTTCTTATTTTTCAGAACACAACGAATGTTACCTAAACCCTTGCCTTTCACTTCCTCCGATTACAGGTGCTAAGCCATTTTTTGGACTTATTCCTCTAATTTTATTATTCTTATTCTTATTATTTGATGTTTGACTTTTCCCTGACAATGCATTTTATTGCCATCATAATTTTATTAACATAAACCACTTCTTGTGAGAGAGGACGAGAAAGAGAAAGAACCCAACACATTGTAGCCATTATCATCACCGCCCCCATACATTGCTGCTCTGGCTTTAAGCTTTTGGTAAAAGGGGGAGGGGTGGGTCCTTAGAATGCTGAGAGTTGTAGTTACTAGGCTCAGAATACTAGGGCCTGGGATGGCTATGGTCTTTACTATATGTAGTTTCTTTTCTGATGCACTAATGATTAACCCCATGCTGTTTCTTTGCAATTTTACTACCCCTCCTACGGTGGACCGTTCATAAGGAAAGCACCAACAGCTACAGTGGGGGTCCATGGAGAGAATGTGTCCCAATATAGGGTCTCATGTCCTCCTTAATTTGCAATCTTAGACTTGTTCAGTATTCAGGCTGGGAAGGGCTTGTGAGCACTTACTGGGATCTCCAGCTGAATGATTCAGTACAGCGTTGAAAATCACAACCCGTTCAAAAAAACTACAAAAACAGGAGTGGCCATGTTATGGAAGTCTATAAGATTTGGGAATTTACCATGTGTGGGGTACAAATTGCTTCAGTGACCCTAGGAAAGAGCACTTTTAATGGCATCTGCTCCTCATGGGAGTTACTTGGTAATATTGGCTCCGCCCTAGCTTAGTAAAAGAGGAAGAAGCAGAGAATGCACACCCCTTACTGAAACTACAGACATATGTGCTCATATCCACATGTGATCCATGACTTCAGAAATCTCCAGCTCTTAAATGGATAAATCTAAAGGTCATCTATGATTTTATTGGTAAATTTTCAACAGATGGAATGTATTTATGTGCAGCAGGGTGTGATTTCGATCTATCAGAAGATAATGTGAATGTGATCAGATAGCTGCTATTTTGACTATTTGAGGCCCTCAACTTATGTGATAGATTGTACTTATAGCGACTTCTCTGCTGCTTTAGTGAGTGCGCTTTGTACAGGACAGGAAATTGGATCTGTAGCTTAACCACTGCTTAACCACTCCCTGTAAAAATGCCTATAGCTTTCATGATGGGAGTTATTGTTGTAATTTTTGCTATGACTATTGGTGGTCCCGCCCCTGCTTATCCACTCCCTTTAAAAAGACCTATAGCTTTCATGATGAGAGTTATTGTTGTAATTTTTGCTTGGACTATTGGTAGTCCTCCTCCCCCCTGCTTATCCACTCCCTTTAAAAGGCCTATAGCTTTCATAATGGGAGTTATTGTTGTCATTTTTGCTTTGAGAATTGGTGGTTTCGCCCCTGCTCACATGATAGCTCTCACCTCCATCATGAAATGTGGTCCTTTGTGAAGGACATGATCCAGTCTGGTTGCTAACAGTAGATGCGATGGTTATATTTCAATCCCCATCTTCAGTAAGAAAACAAACATGAGGGACTTTTACCAGACACCATTCTCCATCAGACTGCCTCCTATTACAGAATTTGCACCATTTTCCTGTGCAGGATTACAATGGAGAATGTAGTCATATATATTAATATATGAATATAATGTACAATGTATGATATATAATGATATAGCATCTTAGATTTGTGTTTTATATCTCTGATTGCAGTCAGTGAATGGCGACATTCTTCTACATACACAGAACTGTCTCTGCCCCCTCTACTCTTACAGTGTCTCAATGTTGACAAATCTATACAAAATGCATCTAATACCATCAGAATTTTGGTGTAGATTGAGACAGTGTTCTGTAGGAAATAGTTTCTGGGTTATTCACTGACATCAAGCTTAAAGGACATCTGCCACCAGGATAAAGAGACTGTATGCAAATGAGCCTGAGGGGCTCCAGGCTCTATAGGAGTTTATGGAGCCTGGAGCCCTTTAGGCTCATTTGCATACAGTCTCTTTATCCTGGTGATAGATTACTTCAGTTTCACTATGTGGCTATGTTGTATCTGTAGCCGATATTCCCAGGACTGGACCAGTGCAGTTTTTTGTTTCGTTTCAATTGCAATTCTTTGGAAATAGACGGATACTCCACATATTAGACCACTACATGCTGATGGTTTCCTGTCCATACATATTGGGTCTTAAGAGAAGGAAGCATTCTGAGATAATTAAGAGGGGGGAAAGTTATTAAAGGGATCTGCTGTAGCTGCCATGAGAAATAGAGTGTATTTAAGAGCGGTCATACATGATGTGGTCACACGCTTGAAGCCAGAGCGTCCATGTGCGGGGAGGTGATGCGTACCCTCATCCTGGCCATAGACCCCAGTGCATGCTGGGTATACTAGATGACGACAGGTGCCGTCTGGTCCTTCTCTGTTTCCTGTCATCTTTCTAAAAGTTCCATGCCTCAGCTTCCAGCACGTTCTATAATGCATCCTAATTATTTGTCTGTATGTTCCCCGTGTCCCTCATAACAGTCTGTTTCCAGAGCGCTGCCCACACCTACAACTATGACAGTGGGGAAAATAAGAGACTCTTCCAAAAAAGGATTTCCTAGAAAAACCTCCTTAATCTAATTATTTTATGTTGTTGCTTCCAGAAGTGTTTTCACTCCAGCATGCTGAACCCCCCGCTTGTGTGTGCTCCCCCCGATCATGCTGCACATTGCTTCAAAGGCATGCCTCATAGCCCGAGCCGCCGCTCATCCGCTGTCTGCTCCATCTTTCTCTCTTTCTTTCTTTACATAAGTTGTGACTTACAGATAAATCCATTGACTGATAAGCTCTTTATAAAGCTGCACTATCCCCGGGCCGTGTACACAGCTACAAGCTCAGCCTAATGGAGGGGGCACATACTTTATACTCCTCAGCACTGGGATGGGGGCACATACTTTATACGCCTCAGCACTGGGATGGGGGGCACATACTTTATACTTTTTAGCATTGGGGTGGGGGCACATACTTTATACACCTCAGCATTGGGATGGGGGCACATACTTTATACACCTCAGCACTGGGATGGGGGCACATACTTTATACTTCTCAGCACTGGGATGGGGGCACATACTTTATACTCTCAGCACTGGGATTGGGATGGGGCACATACTTATACACTCAGCACTGGGATGGGGGCACATACTTTATACTTCTCAGCACTGGGATGGGGGCACATACTTTATACTCGTCAGCACTGGGATGGGGGCACATACTTTATACTCCCCAGCATTGGGATGGGGGCACATACTTTATACTCGTCCGCACTGGGATGGGGGCACATACTTTATACTTCTCAGCACTGGGATGGGGGCACATACTTATACTCGTCAGCACTGGGATGGGGGCACATACTTATACTCCAGCATTGGATGGGGGCACATACTTTATACTCGTCAGCATGGGATGGGGGCACATACTTATACTCTCAGCATCGGTGGGGCACTATCATACTTCTCTCATCAGCATTGGGATGGGGGCCACATACTTTATACTCCTCAGCATCGGGATGGGGGCACATACTTTATACTCCTCAGCATGGGATGGGGCACATACTTTCTATCCTCAGCACATGGGATGGGGGCACATACTTTATACTCGTCAGCACTGGGATGGGGGCACATACTTTATACTCCCCAGCATTGGGATGGGGGCACATACTTTATACTCGTCAGCACTGGGATGGGGGCACATACTTTATACTCGTCAGCACTGGGATGGGGGCACATACTTTATACTCCCCAGCATTGGGATGGGGGCACATACTTTATACTCCTCAGCACTGGGATGGGGGCACATACTTTATACTCCCCAGCATTGGGATGGGGGCACATACTTTATACTCCCCAGCATTGGGATGGGGGCACATACTTTATACTCCTCAGCATTGGGATGGGGGCACATACTTCTATAGGACTGAGGATGCACTCCCTATATTATTAGGGGTGCATATATTTTTGTTAGTATTGAGGAAGGGGGATACTTTACACTTCCTATAAGAATGAGGATGAATTTTTTAATGTGTGGGGGGGGCACATTTACATAAATATGGGTAATGTCTCTGAGGACACATAGAAACATTAATCTAAATGTCGGAATATGACTTACTTTGGCACGTTTAAACCCGTTGCCATAAAGCAGTTTACAACATCTGCTGCAAAACTTCAACCCCTGATATGACCCTGCAAGGAGTAGTCTATCACCACATTGTTATTTAGTCCATTCTAATTCCACTCCCAAAATAACCCCCTATAACATAATAGGGTAGGAAGAGGCAAACTATGTATTGCATCTGATTGATATTTGGTGCTGAAAATGGCTTTATAGCTACAGCAAATTATAATCAAATGAAGAAGAATAGCAATAATTATTATAGATAAATAAAACATAAAACGCATAACAAACAACAAAACTTTTTCCCTATATTACTAAGAGAGGTATTTTTTAATGTATAGATACAAAGAAGAAGCCATTTTTATTCAGAAAATAATGTTAATAATGAAAATAATATTTTTGAAACGTTCATATTAAGAGAATTAAGATCTAAATCTAAATAAATTAAGAAAATAGAAATTGTATATAGGTACGAGAATATTCCAAAAAAATTAAAATTAAAAATTGGTTAGATTACAAATAAAAGAAATAAAAATATGTATAAAATATATGAATATAAACATATATTCTCCCCTCTCCGTGCACTGTTAGTTATCATTGACAAATTAAAATGATATGTAACAACAAAACATTAAATGGAAATATATGAATAATTGATGCTCGAAGAGTCGTCCATCAGACATTACCCCGGGCTTTGTATCTACAGGTCCTGTATTCTGCCTTGTATCTTTAGGTTTTTTCTTCTATCTGTAGGTCCTATATTCTATCTGTAGGTTCTTCCTTGTATCTGTAGACTCTGTGCTCTATCTATAGGTCCTATATTCTATCTGTAGGTTCTGTATTCTTACTTGTATCTGTAGACTCTGCCTTCTATCTGTAGGTCCTATATTCTATATGTAGGTCCTTCCTTGTATCTGTAGACTCTGGCCTTCTATCTGAGGTCATATTCTTTTATCTGTAGGTTACTACCGTGATCTGTAGGTATGCCTTCTATCTGTAGGTCCTATATTCTATCTGTAGATTCCTACTTGTATTGTCTGGCTCTGCCTTTATCTGTAGTCCGATATATTCTATCTGTAGGTTCTACCTTGTATCTGTAGGCTCTGCCTTCTATCTGTAGGTCCTATATTCTATCTGTAGATTCCTACTTGTATCTGTAGGCTCTGCCTTCTATCTGTAGGTCCTATATTCTATCTGTAGATTCCTACTTGTATCTGTAGACTCTGCCTTCTATTTGTAGGTCCTATATTCTATCTGTAGATTCCTACTTGTATCTGTAGGCTCTGTCTTCTATCTGTAGGTTCGATATTCTATCTGTATGTTCTGTATTCTATCTGTAGGTTCTACCTTGTATCTGTAGGTTCTTAATTCTATCTGTAGGTCCTATATTCTATCTGTAGGGTCTACCTTGTATCTGTAGACTCTGCCTTCTATCTGTAGGTCCTATATTCTATCTGTAGGTTCTACCTTGTATCTGTAGACTCTGCCTTCTATCTGTAGGTCCTATATTCTATCTGTAGGTTCTACCGTGTATCTGTAGGCTCTGCCTTCTATCTGTAGGTCCTATATTCTATCTGTAGATTCCTACTTGTATCTGTAGGCTCTGCCTTCTATCTGTAGGTCCTATATTCTATCTGTAGATTCCTACTTGTATCTGTAGGCTCTGCCTTCTATCTGTAGGTCCTATATTCTATCTGTAGGTTCTGTATTCTATCTGTAGGTTCTACCTTGTATCTGTAGGTTCTTAATTCTATCTGTAGGTCCTATATTCTATCTGTAGGTTCTACCTTGTATCTGTAGACTCTGCCTTCTATCTGTAGGTCTATATTCTATCTGTAGGTTCTACCTTGTATCTGTAGGCTCTGCCATCTATCTGTAGGTCCTATATTCTATCTGTAGATTCTTCCTTGTATCTGTAGGCTCTGTCTTCTATCTGTAGGTCCTTTATTCTATCTGTAGATTCTTCCTCGTATCTGTAGACTCTGCCTTCTGTTTGTAGGTCCTTTATTCTATCTGTAGGTTCGTATTCTTACTTGTATCTCTGTAGGTTCTGTCTACTATCTGTAGGCCCAGACTCCTATCTGTAGGTTCTGTATTCTTCCTTGTATCTGTAGGCTCTGCCTTCTATCTGTAGGTCCGATATTCTATCTGTAGGTTCTGTATTCTATCTGTAGGTTCTGTATTGTTCCTTGTATATGTAGGCTCTGTCTTCTGTCTGTAAGTCCCTTATTCTATCTGTAAATTCTATATTCTGTGTGTAGGATTTGACTTCTATCTGTAGTTCCTGTATCCTGTCTGTAGGTCCTGTATTCTCTCTGTAGGTCCTATATTCTATCTGAAGGTTCCATATTCTATCTGTAGGTCCTGTATATTGTCTGTAGGCTGTATTCTATCTTTGTAGGTCCTATATTCTATCTGTAGGTTTATCTTAATATCTGTAGGTCTATATTCTATCTGTAGGTCTATATCTATATCTGTAGGTCCTCTAAATCTATCTGTAGGTCTGTATTCTATCAGTAGGTCCTGTAGGTCTTCTCTACATGTGGGGATACTGCAGCTTTAGTTTTATCGGCCAATGATTCACAAATTATGCAAGAATCAGTTTCCTTCTATGAACTTGTGATTAAACAAATATTATTAATAATAATGATGACGTTCTGCGCTTTTTAGTAAACGGTTCATTGATTTTTTTTTTTTTTATTATTATCTTTTCTGTTCCTATTTCTGCTCGCTTCTGTCCTGAACCCATTCAGACCTCAGCGCCCCTAAGAAATGCCGAGCGCGCTTTGGCCTTGATCAGCAGAATAACTGGTGCGGCCCTTGCAGGTGTGTATGGTTAATCCAGATTTAGATACGGCTGGTTTTTACCCATTTTGTTTGTTTTATTTTTTCTATGATTTTTTTTTATCTGGTAATTTCCCGCTCTGTGTCTTAAGCTAACGGCTAGTCCATGAAGCGGTGGCTGGACCCTGGATATGGGCTCCACAAGGCGGAATAGCTGGGATTTCAGGGTCAGTGTCAGATATTTTTTGGACTTGGTTCCCCTTGAGGGAGCTTTGATGATTGTGGCAGCCATGTCCCTATGATAACATAGTCCTACAGGTTGACTACACACCAACGTCAGGCAGCCAGGAGAAGGTCAGAATAGTGAAATAAGAGTCACGTTTTTCAATCTTTCCACCAATGACCCATCCCAGGGAATGTAGAGGTAGCGGAAGTAAATCCAATGCCCCTCCCCCGCATTTTTCTCATTCTTTGATCTCCAGCCTCTTGTCCATCACAGTACATAACAATCTCACTGACGACCATTGCTGCCTACTCCTCATCTTCATTGATAATCTCATTAACGACCCCCGATACACCGGGCATTCCTGTTGCAGTGAATACACTTGAACAATACACAGTTGCTGCAGAATCGGCTCATTGGTTTCTAGTTGTTGACTGTGCAAGACGAGAGCTTGTGAGATTTCCTTCCCATCCTCTTTACTTTCCATTGATTGTTATTTTTGTATGGACCATTTGTCTTGACCATATTGATGTTGGACATCCATTGGCCTCACGAGCAGTCACCGGTCTGTCCTTGTACATTCTATAGACCGGTGGCTTCTCGCTCTTTCTCTCCATATGTCACCAGTCATTCTCTATCAACATCATAGCTGAGCTGAACCCCCGTCTTACCCTACGCTGTGGATTTGATTGACTGACACTGGCTGTTGTATGCATCCCACGTGTAGTAGAGCAGATCCATGCCTGTCTCCATCCATTTGGCCTTGTATCTAGCATCACATACCATAGGTCTTCTTGATTATTCTGAACATTGTGCATGTTAGCCATGGACCGAAGGGGGAATTACCAAATAAAAACAGCACTGCATATACTGTAGGTAACCATAGCTAAGAAACGTGTCTGCAACCGAGCAGTATCCACCATTTTGTTGTATTTTTTGTGTGTTTACATTGTGCTAACAGATGCAAATGCTCCTAAGAAGTGTCGAGCATTGTTTGGACTTGACCGACAGAATCTATGGTGCAAACCATGCAGGTATATTATATTACAAGGCCCATGGGGAATAATTCAATTCCTTCTGTCCTTCCAACATCTTGTCTTATGAATCTACCCCTAAATCTTTCCAATGATTCTCCCTCTTCCTGTCCTCTGGTCATTACTGGTGGTGGTCTTTACACTATTCATGTATATTCTCAGAATTTCTGGTGGAATTTCTATTCAAAATTCTCCTGAACAATGACCTGAACCAAAGAATTTAGTATCCTCCACCCACTAGATGGACAGGTCTTCCTATAATCAATAGCTCTAAGGAACTCAATAGTAAAATACCCCATAAACCAATCTATCTAGCCAAAATTCTTAGCATGTTCTTGAGATACATCTTCTCACGTCCATTGATTAGGGTGACGGACACCCTATTGTACCTCCCAGTCAATGAGTAAGAAAGTGTCAAGACATTAATCACCTAAATATAAACAATAATTATTCACAACCCCAAATGTAGTGTTTCCATGGAGATTGGAGATCACCCAATAAACTTCTTGTAAGTGGAGATGAGAGGATTCTACCTTCCATATTGATATCTAGGGAGAGGAGAAAATGCTTGAAGCTTGGCTTCCAGCCTGTAGTCTAACCCCTCTTGAGGACATTTCTGGGCAGAGAAGTTTTTCCTAATTTTGTTTAATCCATATTAAAATGTAGCTCAGTAGAGCTGAGCTTTAGGTGATTGTACTAGACAATATTTGTCTAGTACTTCTCCTCGTACTGTAGGATGCCCCAGGTTTGCAGCAGTCATCTTCATTGGACCAGTTTGGCCATGGATAATCCAGGCACAATGTTGCATCGTGAGCACAATGTCTTATGATATTATAGCACCTTAATATGACATCCACTAGAGGAGCTTGTGTAACAAATGTGATAAATGAAGGGGGTTCAGACCTTTGGAGAAACCTTGGTGGAGGGTCTAAGCTTTCTAACTTCTCTCTTGTTGATCCTTTGGTTAAATTCTGTTATTTCTTTATTCTGATGCAAGCAGTCTTTGAATATGGAATGTAACAATGGTAGGTATTTGTTTTCTCCCTCTCTGTGTGTAATGTCTCTTCATCTCCTGTCTCATGGTCTTAGTATGTAGACCCAAGACCTCCAAGTATCATTCACTGGGAAGGTATAGAGGGCGTCAGACTTTGAATAAAGAGGATGTTCATTGCCTTCCATTACACACATGATCATCTTCTACATCAGATTTTTGACCAGGGCAGGACAATTCCATAGCTTCTGCTCTACTGCTCCATCCATTAAGACCCCAATGAACTTGTTGGTGGCTTCTGTGCCAGTTTTGTCCACCACATCTTTGGCTCACACTAGCGCTTGTGGTTTTGTCCTTAGTTATACAAGGAACTGCAAGTTGTGTATAAACCTACATATAAATACAAGATACAATTTCAGAGTATTTACTGCAAATCCTTCTAACCACTAACAAGAAAGTCTCAGCAGACAATGTTATAAAGTCATTGCTTATGTCTTCTGTTTCATGCCATCCTTCATCTTCTGCCATTAGCATTTCAGCCCTGCATGCTTGGTCACAGGGGTTGTTGGAGTAGATGTTCCTATCTATAGGTTAGGTAGCTTAGATGGTATTTGGGCCACCCTTAGCCAGTGGTGGAGTTGCTCATCTATAATGACCCCAGAACCACCACTGGTGAGTCTCATATCTGATATTACTTACAAGATCCCTTATGGTCTGGAACGTTAAATATGTTTATTCCGCCTCTGTATCTAAAGGAAAATCCCCATAGTAGTTTGCAGAGCTCAGTTCGTTGGTGGGTTCTGGTGGGACCAACTTTCAGTGGCCACAGTTACATATAGAGCTCAGTATGATGACATTGGTTGAAGTTCAGTCCTTAAACCACATCTGGCGAGAGCTTTTATAGCAACTGAATTGAAGAGTAGCCATCACTTTAGATGATTTTTGATGTTGTGTGGTGGGGAGTTTAGTGCCATTTTTCTCCTGTTGGTTACACAACTGTGAGTGTTAACCCTTCCTGCTCTCTATTTTGCTGTAATATGCTATGAGCACTATTTACAAACATCAAGCTGAAAATCAAGGGGTCAATCCTCCCTCCTCACAACTGTTTAACCAAACACAAGGAGATGAGATGTGAGCTCAGGCAGATTGGGAACCCATACTGTTGCCACAACAATGGGACTTGGATGGGTAGAAAGAATTTGCAGAGTTGTCATGTTGTAGCCAGAAAGTCCAACTTTTCCTGGTTTATGCAAGGTTCAGACTCTGGTCCCCAGCCATGGCCAATGATACCAGACCCCAGAGCCCATAGCTTAAGGTCCTTGAACTCCAGCCTGTGGCCCCTGCTCAAGACCTAGAAACAGATTAGATACAGCACTAGAAGACAGTATAATCAGAACCCCAATCCTATAGAATGAATTCCCACCGGTCACCTCTGGTCACTAGAGGAGCTTAGATCAATTACAGTATTTTGTGAAGCTTTTATCTAATTCCACCACCATCTAATTCCTCACGTCCCTGATGGATTAGGAAGTTTAGTTTTGGAGCATTTAGCTGATAAATTTCTAAGAATTGGAATCATAACCTGACGTTGACATGTAGGGACTGCTAGATGCCCCCCGTATATCAGAGCCCCGAGCAGGCTTGATCATTGATCTCCTCTAGGTGATGTGCTATGTTGGTGTTTTGCCTTGTAATATATCCCGCGCCTCTTTTCCCGTTTGCAGGAGAAAAAAAAAGTGCATTCGCTACATACAAGGTGAAGGCAGCTGCGTCAGCCCGCCCTCTTCAGACGGAAGCTTACTAGACTCTCCTCCTTCTTCTCCCACCATGCTAGACACCCCACCAAGAGACTCCACACCACATACTGAACAAACACAACCTCTATCTCTCTCGTTGAAGCCTGACCCTCTGGCCCGGCTGTGCATGCCACAGTCACCTCTGACTGAAAGTCCGGCAAGAAAGTCCAGCAACCTGACAACCACAATATGTCAGAACGGAACAGACCACAACCACCAAGCAAGTCCATTACAGTCTTCAGTTCCTTACTCCTTGTCACTAACTCAGCCGTCAACCTCCTTCCCGCCTCCACATCGGTCCTTGGCTGGAACTCAACTTCAGCCCCTTTCACTCGTCACCAAGTCACTAGAGTAGATGCTCCCAACACTGACGCCTCATTTTTTTAAATATTAGTTATTATTTCCTCGTTTTACGATGATTTTTTTTTTATTATTATTATTATTATTAATTTGTGCCAAGTGGCTACTTTAGTAGATGTTTTATGAAGTTCATTGGTCAATATTTGACCCGTCTTTTTATCTCCGCCTTTCCGATTTGACTGAGCAGAGACCTTCTATGAGCCTGGAGGTCCTGGTCCGAAAATTTGTATCATCAACGTTAAATAAAAAAATAAATAAATAAAAGTCTTTTTAGCATCGGAAGAAGGGGGAAATGATATAAATATATATATATAAATATATGAAAAAAAAAATGCATAACTGTCGTAGTTCTGATTCTGGTTCCTTTGAAAAAGACTGATTTAAAGAAGAATTAAAAAAAAAAAAATTAAGAAAAAAACAATGAAGCAATTTTGAAGCCGCCCTCGCGGAAGGAGTTGGTTCTTGATTATTTGTATTAAATACGAGCTTGCGAACCAATCATTTTACATCCAGTTTTTACCCCACGGGGCTCCAGGAATGCAGCGCCCTCTTGTGAAACAACTTTTATTGTGATGTTATGTTGTTATTGTTGAAATGTACAGAAAAAGATGAACAAATGTGTTAATAAGCCTTGTTCTCCATGGTGGTGGTCGCTCCATTTTTTTGTAAGAATTATTTTTGTTTATTTTTATTTTCCTCTGGGCGGGAGGGGAAGGGATGCTATGTGGAAATTTCGGGTGGGTGCGTTGAGTATTTCAGAGCCATTGGACCAGTAAGTAGTATTTATTGCCTAGGAATTGCTTGTGTCCTATTTGTCGTCTCTTTTCTGTCTCCCCCCCTCGTTTTCTCCCGACACATTGTACAAATTTTTTTTTCTTTGTGTAAGCATCTTATAAATATATATATCATTTGTACAAGGTTTTTAAGTTTATATATAAATTTATATATATTTTTTTGTTTATTTTTTTTTTCAATTTTTTTTTTTTTTGCTGTACGAAACTCAGTTGCCACCAAATGGACATTTCTAGCTGCATATAAAGGATCAATATTGTACAAAAATAAAACAATTGCTATAAAAGCCATTAAAAGAAGACTTGAAATTCACAAGGGGAAAATAACCCTTTTTTCGCCGTTTTTTTTTTTTTTTTTTTTTTTTTGGTAACGGCGACTTGTAAATTTACTTAAAGGAACAGGAGACCAGCCTGCGCCAATAGGACTGTAGACTGTGGATACAATTGATGTGCCAAAATTCCCGGTGAATAATCCCCCCCTTGTTTTTGATGCTGTATTTTTGTTCCTCATGTTCTGATGTGATGTTACATAGGTAGCTTTGTATGTAGTTTCTGTCATCTATAACAGGTATGTTTGGTAGGAGGGTGACTGGGCAGCATTAAAAAACAATGAGGTACACAAAAATAAAAAATCCCCCCCCCCAATGGGCCAAATCCTGTATATTAGATTACTTACAAAAAAAAAATAAAAATAAAGACTGCCATTTTTATTTTTGCTTGTCGCCACCTATAGGCAGCAGCAACTAAAAGGAAATAAAACTCGCGGGCATGTTGATGTTGAGTAAAAAAAAAAATGTTGAGAAAAAAAAAAAGCGAAAAACAAAAACGGAAAAAAAACCTTTGAACAAAACCAAGAAACTCTTCATCCGTTCATGGAGTGCCATTGTATTTGACATGACGCAATCGTAGACCTGTCTCTGGTTTCCTCTGGTTTATTCTGATTAAATAACTATAACATTTTTTGTGAATACTTTGAATGTTTCCTTACGGCTGTGATGTTACCGTTCAGTTCTATGCTCTTATTCCGATTTTATTTCAAAATGGTATTTAAAAATAAAAAGTAAAAAAAAAAAAAAAAACCATGCAAAAAATTTTTTTTTTTTTGTAATGAATACATGTTCATGCTGTACAGTATCTGTAGCATGCAGTTCTGGATTAATAAAAGCAACTTAGTATGTGCACCGTGTCCTGCCTCATCTGTGAATATGGGGGGGTTTCATCATCACCTGTCTCCCCTCTAATTCATGGAGCAGAAGAAATGTATCATTATCACAGATTACAGGATGTGGAGACTTTTGGAACTTTTCTTTAATTTGCTAAAATAGAAATGGAAAGTGGCTGCAGATGCTATTGCTTATGTCAGGATCTACAGAGCTGGATGTTATCCAGGTAAGTGTTCTGTAACAGATCGGTAATGGACAGTAGGAAAGGATCCCCCAATTCTTTCTTTTTTTATCTTAAAGATGAGAGTTTGAAAGAGAATTGTAGCCTAGCGCATGGCAGATGGCGCTCCATGTGATTCCTGCAGCATAATGTATGGCAGGTTAAGCTCCCTGTGATCCCTGCAGCATAGTGTGTGTCAGAGCTGCTCCCTGTGACCCTTCAGCATAGTGTATGGCAACGTGAGCTCCCTGTGATCACTTCAGCATGGTACATGGCAGAGCGAGCTCCCTGTGATCTCTGCAGCATAGTGCATGGCACAGTAAGCTCCCTGTGATCCCTGCAGCATAGTGCATGGCAGATTGAGCTCCCTGTGATGCCTGCAGAATATTGAATGGCAGATTGAGCTCCCTGTGATCCCTGCAGCATATTGCATGGCAGATTGAGCTTCTTGTGACCACTTCAGCATGGTGCATGGCAGAGCGAGCTCCCTGTGTTCCCTGCAGCATAATGTATGACAGACCAAAATCCATGTGATGGCAGAACAAGCTCCCTGAGATCCCTGCAGCATGGTGCATGGCAGAGCTAGCTCCCTGTGATCCCTACAGCATGGTGCATGGCAGAGAAGGCTCCCTGAAGCTTCATATCTGAAAGTAATGGCCACCTGGACTGGTAGTCATGTGATAGATGACTAGATGGAGATGCAGTATAGTGCATGGCAAGGTGAACTCCCTGTGATCCCTGCAGCATAGTGCATGGTGAAGGGAGTTCCCTCTGATCCCTTCGGAATAGTGCATGACAGAATGAGCTTATTTACATAGGAGGGATCACACTATGAAGTGATGGTCCCCTACATAGGAAATCAAGTGACATAGAGATAAAAGAAGTGAGGTTAATTTAGTCTGTGCAGCATGGAGGAACAGCATAGTGAATGTCACAGGGAGCTCCCAGAGATCCCTGCAGCATAGTGCATGGCAGAGTGAGCTCCTGTGATTCCTGCAGCATAAGAGGCTTCACACCCTGAAGGGATGTCCACCTATATAGGAAGTCATGTGATAGAGAGAAATGACGTTACTCTCTGAAGTGGGGAGTAGTAGGCCATTGCATGGCGGAGTTAACTCCCTGTGATTTCTGCAACATAAAGCAAACTGGATAATCACTGCCACATAGTGCATAGCGGAGCTAGCTCCCTGTGAACCCTGCAGCATAGTGCATGGCCGAGAGTCCTCCCTGTGATCCCTGCAGTAAGGTGCATAGCAGAGCAGGCTTCCTAAAGCTTCAAACTCTGAAAGTGATTGTCACATGGACTGGTAGTCATGTGATGGATAGAGAGAAATAAAGTTAGCCTGTGCAGCATGGAGATGCAGTATAGTGCATGGCAAAGGGAGCTCCCTGTGATCCCTACAGCATAGTGCATGGCAGAGCAAGCTCCCTGTGATCACTGCGAGCATAGTGCATGGCAGAGCAAGCTCCCTGTGATCACTGCAGCATCGGAACACCCAAACCCTGCAGAAATAAACACATCCAAGCATCACAGGTGCACACATTGAGCTCCATGTAATGCTTAATGTGCCCTGTGGTGGAGGTGATCAGTGAGTAACCAATCATCCAGATCTATGGTCATGGGTTCTACAGTGAGAGGCGCAGGCCCCAGGTCTATGGTCTCTTAGGTCTCTATACAACTATTACATCACTACATGGAGCGTTATACTTATATCAATGTTGCTGGGATCAATATGGAGAAGATTTTGGATATATCTCAATATCGTAGCCCTATAAGTTGGTGATACTAACATCTGAAGATTCATGTTTTCACCACCCCCAGCAGCCGTGATATGTAATTATCGGCAGATTCCTTACTCACAGAGCCAAGGGAGCGGGAGCCAGAAGGACTTGCCAATAGTCATGTACCCCCTCCCCAGGGACCCTGAGACCTGGAGCAGATTCCAAATTCATCGGAATCTTATGTTCATACGAGGCTGAGCCTGAAAAGCTTCTTAGAAACCTGTGATAATGCGTTACTTGTCTGAGCGGCCGCGGTGATCTCATGCTTCCCGCTCCGCGCCCTCTGCCAGGTTTTTTTCATTAACAGGTAATTGAGCGGAACGTAAAACAAGACGAGTTTATGTTTATCGAAGGTTTTATCAAATCTGTTGCGAAAGAGAAAGCGAGAAAGTAAAGATGTGGCAACGAGGGGATGTGAATGTGATATACAGAGCAATGTCTACCAGTATAGATAGCGCTGGCTGCGATAAGATTAACCCCTTAAGGTCCACGCCATATTTTTTTGCGCTTTCATTTTTTCCTTCCCCATCTTTAAAAACCCATAGCTTTTATACTTTGCTGTTTATGAAGCTGTATGAGGCTTGTTTTCTGTGTAACAAATGTTACTTCCTAGTGACAGCATTTCCTATTCCATGCCGGTTGCTGAGAAAGAAAATTCCAAATGCGAAGAAATTGGAGAAAAAACGCATTTAAGCCACAGTTTTTATGGATTGAACTGTAAACGCCAAGTGACACCGCTACTTCATTCCTTAGGTCGGTACGATCACCGGGTATCAAATATACACAGGTTTTATGAAGTTTCAATAGATTTTTTAAAAATTAAAACCTTTTGCGGAAAAAATATTTTGTTTTCCTTTTGCCCTAACGCTAATAACTTTTTCATACTTTTTCATGTGTAACGGATCTTTATAAGGTGTCATTTTTTGCGGGATGTGATGGCGTTACCATTGCTACCATTTTGGGGACTGTATGACCTTTTGGTCACTTTTTATAAAAATTTTTGCTGTTGCAAAATGGAGAAAACGTGGCATTTGGGCACTTATTTCCATTACGGGTTCATCATCAGGAATAACCATTTTTATATGTTGATAGATCAGGACTTTTGGGACTCTAGGATACCTAACATATATTTATGATATTATTTATTTTTATCTTATTTGTTTATTTTTATATCAGTTTTAGGGAAAGGGATTGATTTAAAATTTTTTTTTTTTTTAATTTACTACTTTTTAGACCCCCAAGGGTACTTTAACCCTTGGGGGGTTTGATCCTTCCTACCATATACTTCAATGCTACAGTATTGCAGTGTATGGAGAATTTGCTAGGCGAGAATTTCCTGGAGTCTCATACAGACTTGTGGCTGCCATGGAATCGGATCAAAGGTCCCCGATGACGTCCTGAGGAGCAACAATCTAATCAAAGATGGCGCTGCCCACGTCCCAAAGCATTTCCCATCAACTTTGCCAGTGACAGGTAAATAGTTAACACACGCTATCGGTGCCGACACCGATCAAGGGTGTCAGCAGTGGGTGTTGTCTGCATAATGCAGCCAGCACCCACCATGTTGTGATCCCCCTTCATACATCATAATAATAATAATTCTTTATTTATATAGCGCCTACAGATTACGCAGCGCTGCACAAAGTATGTCAAATTGTTCCCTGTCCCCTTGGGGCTCACAACCTAACAGTATGTTTTGGAGTGTGGGAGGAAACCGGAGGACTTGGAGGAAACCCACGCAAACATGGAGAGAACATACAAACTCTTTGCAGATGTTGACCTGGGTGGGATTCAAACCCAGGACCCCAGCGCTGCAAGGCTGTAGTGCTACCAACTCAGCCACCGTGCCGCCCAACATTAATGAAATAAGGGCATACATGTACATCCTAATGGGTTAAGGGGGCATGGCCAATGAGTTACAATCTTGCAAGAAAAACTTTAAAAAATACAGAGTCCCGGAATAAGTTCATGACATGTCGAACCATTGATTAATTGTAAAGTTCAATAATCTTTGCAGCAGTCAGTAATCTGTTGCATGTTGATGCAGAGTCACATGGTGTCTGGTCATTGCGTTATTTGTAGTGCACATTTTCCAGCAGCGATGTCTTTACAGCCTCCCCCCGCCATAGATTTCTATATTCTCTGTTGGCTGCTTAACAGCAAGATGGAATTCAGCAGAGATTTCAGCTTTTGAGGCAGATTAGGAGGAGAGGAGGAGGATAATACAAGCTGGTGAAAATGGAGAAGGTAGCATCCGCTATGATAAGATTAATACACAATTTCTTGAGCTCATTAACTTATACAAAGTTTATTAAAAAGTTACTGACAGTTTCAGCACATTCTGACTTATTCAAACACTACTGTTATTATGTATTATCTCTGTTTTCCCATTGGTCAGTAGAAATTTAGCGGTACCCAGTTTCGGAATATTAAGGTTTGTTGCAATTGTTTCAAGACTAGTCAACTAACTGGTTCTTTTTATAGATTTTAAACACTGTTTTCCGCAGTGTTTAGCAGTTTTCCCCTCTGCAGCCTCTAATCTCTTATTCTAAGGTGTCTCAGAGTTGGTGGCTGCAGACTAGCTGCTATGATGTCCCCCATACACTGAACCCAGAACAGACAGGAACATCTGCCCTATTACTCTATGTCTAAGAAGCATCAGCAAGATCATATAGGATATTAGACAGAGGAAACAACCTGTAAAGCACTTGGGGTATTATAGAAACCTATTATTATCTCCAGCCTCTGCCTTTTCCTCTGTCTCTCATCCATCACTCCGGTTCAGCAGGATCATATAGAAGTAATGACCTGTAGTGGTTGGAATAAAGCACTTGGGGTGAGATAGAAGCTTACTGTTATCTCTGTATGTGCCTGTGTCTCTCCTGCATCATCAGGATCATATAGGACGTCATAGAGAAAGGTTGATCTTTTGTTCTCTTAGTTCAGTATATGCTTTAATTTTTCCAGATAATACATGCAGAGTAATTGACATAAATATGACCTAAAACAATTTGATGCTATAGTTATAACGCTATAAGCAGTTTCAGAAACTCCCGTCCTGGGATAAAAAAGAATAATTCCTGCTGCTACTAGCAACATACACAAAGGTATGATTGTACATCTCTCCAAGAAAAACACTTCAAGTGCTCAGGGGGTGTGTCCTAACACGGCTGTGCTCAGTTCTCTCTGCATCAAGTGTTATGTTTTGTCCCTGGAGAGATGTGTAATCAGACCTTTGTGTATATGTTTTGTAGAAGCAGGACTGTAAAATATGGATTTATATTTCAAGATTCTCCTGGTGGTTTTGGAGCAGTTACAATCCTGGTATATAAATCCATATTTTACAGTCCTGCTTCTACTAACAGCATACAAAAAGGTTTGATTACACATCTCTCCAGGGACAATACCTAACACTGTCTTCAGAGAGCACAGAGCACATCATTGTAGGGATATTCACCTAGTGCATTTGGCAAAATTACAATCCTAGAATAAATCAATTTTACACAGTCCTGCAGCTACTAACAACAACATATACAAAGGTCTGGTTACACATCTTTCCAAGGAAAATACATAACACCGGCTGTAGAGACGACAGTTAAAACAGTGTGAGGAAATACCCTCACTGCAATTGGCAAAGCTACAATCCTGGAATATATATCCATATTTCACAGTCCTGCTGCTACTAACAACATACACAAAGTTCTGATTCCACATCTTTCCAGGGACAATACATAACATTGGCTGTAACCTTTATGGTCACACCTACTGACAGGTCACTTTAAACACAGGCTAATGTGTCACATGGGCGGGGCTTGAAGGAAGATTGGGATATTCACTGCTACAAAATTCACCCCGTAAAAATCTTCTAACTCAAAACCTACAAATGTAGACACAGAGTATAGACTGTGGAACTTGTACAGGTGTGTTTGTTCCGGGTGGAGTTCCACTTTAAGTTTTTTTTTTCCCTTGACATATAAACAGGACAATAGTGCACCCTGCCCCCTCCCTGCTGTCCATGGGCAGCGCACCTCCCGTCACTCTTGTTGGCCGGACTGGATAATTGGGGAGCGGTGAATGCGCGGCCGATGGTTGTGTCGGCTGTAAGTTAACCCCGTTCACCTCCGCAACAAAAGCGGAGATTTATTTATCTTGTCCGGCTGTGATCTCAGCACTAATGTTCCCTTTGATTCTGCAGCCCATTCATGTCGGCCCAGCCAGTCATCCCGGAGCACTGTAGTCCTGTCGGAGTTATTGTGCCGCACGTAGGACTATTGAAGAATTATCTAAACCCCCACAGAATTTTCGGAGCGCAGAGGAGCGGAGCTTGTTATGGCCGCCGGAGCGCGGATGAAAAGGACTTTATTTTACCTTTCTGCCGTAACAAACAGAACTGTGTCATTGTGCTGCCGCATAAAGACTCCACATCCACCTGGTAACGGACGCCGCCTCTTTAAATTTTAATAGATTTCTAGCTCCCCCCGCCACCTCCCCTTTAAATGCCGCCGTGTAGGCCGCTCTCTTTTCCCATTGTTCCCATGAAAGTCTTGCGGACGGAGATTCTCGCTGTGACACTTTTGTGTGAGTCAAAATCAAGATTATAGGTAACAGGGAAGAGAGAGAATGAGAGGAGGAGGTGAGGACCTTATTTCAGCAGACGAGAAGAATTCGCCAGCGTGATCGGTTCACAGCGGTTACAGACATTAAAGGGACAGGCAACGCCGTGTCACCGGGGTCACTGTGTCAGGACGAGCACCGCCAAAAAAAAAATAACGCCAATGCAGCGCTCACACACAGAGACAGAAATTTAGGAACAAGCTCTGTTCAGGATGGAACAAGGTCTGATCTGATGAGGACAATGATGAGATCACAACCCCCATCATGTCACATCCCAGATCCCAACACATCCAAGATCGGAAAACCATGGAATATGGGGGTCATGGGACATCACAAAGAGACACTTTATCTAAGCCAATGATATGTGATACTGCCTGCTGACCTGTGTATCTAATCCCATCATGTGTGATACTGTCTGCTGAGCTATGTATCTAATACTATCCTGTGTGATACTGTCTGCAGAGCTGTGTATCTAGTCCTATTATTTGTGATACTGTCTGCTGAGCTGTGTATCTAATCTTATCATGTGTGATACTGTCTGCTGAGCTGTGTATCTAATCCCATCATGTGTGATACTGTCTGCTGAGCTGTGTATCTAATCCTACCATGTGTGATACTGTCTGCTGAGCTGTGTATCTAGTCCTATCCTGTGTGATACTGTCTGCTGAGCTGTGTATCTAATCCCATCCTGTGTGATACAGTGTGCTGAACTGTGTATCTAATCCTATCATGTGTGACACTGTCTGCAGAGCGGCTGTATCTTATCCTATCCTGTGTGATACAGTCTGCTGTGCTGTGTATCTAATCCCATCACATTACACCAGCCCCCGATGTGTGAGAGGCGGAAACTCATATTACACCAGCCCCTGATGTGTGAAAGGCAGGGGCTCACATTACACAAGCCCCCGATGTGTGAGAGATGGGGACTCACATTACACCAGCCCGCAATGTGTGAGAGGCAGTGACTCACATTACACCAGCCCCCGATGTTTGAGAGGCGGGGACTCACATTACGCTAACCCCTGATGTGTAAGAGGCAGGGACTCACATTACACCAGCCCCCAATGTGTGAGAGGTGGGGACTCACATTACACCAGTCCCCGATGTGTGAGAGGTGCGGACTCACATTACACCACTCCCCGATGTGTGAGAGGCGGAGACTCACATTACCCCAGCCCCCAATGTGTGAGAGGTGGGGACTCACATTACACCCGCCACTGATATATGAGAGGCGTGGACTCACATTACACCAGCCCCTAATGTGTGAGAGGTGCGGACTCACATTACACCCGCCCCCGATGTGTGAGAGGCGTGGACTCATATTACACCAGCCCCTGATGTGTGATAGGCGGGGACTCACATTACACCAGCCCCCGATGTGTGAGAGGTGGAGACTCACATTACACCAGCCCCCGATGTGTGAGAGGCAGGGACTCACATTACACCTTGTACATAGGGAACAGTATTATAGTAGTTATATTCTTGTACATAGGGGGCAGTATTATAGTAGTTATATACTTGTACATAGAGGGCAGTATTATAGTAGTTATATTCTTGTACATAGGGGGCAGTATTATAGTAGTTATATTCTTGTACATAGGGGGCAGTATTATAGTAGTTATATTCTTGTACATAGGGGGCAGTATTATAGGAGTTATATTCTTGTACATAGGGGCAGTATTATAGTAGTTATATTCTTGTACATAGAGGGCAGTATTATAGTAGTTATATTCTTGTACATAGGAGCAGTATTATAGTAGTTATATTCTTGTACATAGGAGCAGTATTATAGTAGTTATATTCTTGTACATAGGAAGCAGTATTATAGTAGTTATATTCTTGTACATAGGAGCAGTATTATAGTAGTTATATTCTTGTACATAGGGGGCAGTATTATAGTACTTATATTCTTGTACATAGGAGCAGTATTATAGTAGTTATATTCTTGTACATAGGGGGCAGTATTATAGTAGTTATATTCTTGTACATAGGGGGCAGTATTATAGTAGCTATATTCCTGTACATAGGGGGCAGTATTATAGTAGTTATATTCTTGTCATGTACATTTGTATCTAAATTGTAGATATATAAGTTAATATCTTCAAAAAAAAGCATTAATTTCTCCAACCTTCTCATGCCGCGTGCATGAAAGGTGTCCCTGCCTAAGACTTTTAAACCGCGCCAGGTTTGGTGCGCCGCTACGCCTAACCCAGCTCCAACAGCTTAACAAATGCAGCTTAACTTATCCAAATATTACCCCAACAGAGATAATAAAATTACACAAGTTCTCTACAGTATAACAAAATGGGAAGAATATGCAGATTCTACAGAACTAAGAATGTTAATAATAGGAAGATTACGTAAGGACAGATACATCTGAGGAACAAAAAACCGTATGTAGGGCAGAGTCACCGCAGGTTATAGATAGGGGAAAGGTTCACTATGCGGTAAAAAGGTAAACATTATGCTATGTTCTCACAGTCATGTTGACCCAATTAAACTAGTCAGACCCCTATGTACAAGAATATAAATACATAATACTGCCCCCTATGTACAAGAATATAAACAACTATAATACTGCCCCAATGTCAAGAAATAATACTATAATACTGCCCCTATGTACAGGAATATAACTACTTATAATACTGCCCCTCGGTACAAGAATAGAACTACTATAATACGCCATAGCACAAGATAAAATATAAATACTGCCCAATGTGACAAGCAATAACTATATAATTACTGCCCCCTATGTTACAAGAAGATAACAAGATAATAACTGCCCTATGTAAAAGAAATATAACGATTATAATAATTGACCCTCTGTTACAGACTAAACTATATATACTGCCCCCTATGTACAAGAATATAACTACTATAATATGCCCCTATGTAATGATGAACTAATATAATATGTCATCTGAAAGATATAACTAACTATAATTACTGCCCCCTATGTACAAGAATATAACTACATAATGTGCCCCCTATGTACAAGATATACTACATTACTACTGCCACCTATTGTACAAGAATCTAAACTACTTAATACTGCCCCCTATGTACAAGGAAGAGAATACTAGAATATCTGCCCCTAGTACACGAATATAACTAATATAATTACGTCCCTATGTACAGAATATAACTTACTATAATATGCCCCATATGTACAAGAATCTTATACTATAATATGCCCCGAGGTACAAGAATATACTACATAATACTGCCCCCTAGTAAAGAATATACTACTTAATATGCCCCATATGTACAGGAATATAATAATATAATACTCGCTCCTATGTACGGAATTAAATACGATAATTATGCCCCTATGTACAGGAATTAACTACTATAATACTTCCACTATGTACGAAAATATAACTATATATATGCCCTCTATGTACAAGAATATAATACTATAATTACGCACACTATGTACAAGAATATAAACTACATAATACGCCCCCTATGTTTTTTTCTACAGAATAGTACTACTATAATACTGCCCCCTGTACAAGAATTAATAGATAATACTGCACCTATGTACAAGAAAGAATACAACTACTATAATTACGCCCCATATGGGTACAAGAATATAAATACTAGAATACTGTCCCTATGTACAAGAATATAACTACATAGTCATGCATCATGTACAGGAATATCAACCTTACTATAATTACGCTCCCTATGTACAGGAATATAACTACTATAATACTGCTCCCCTAGTACACGAATATAATACATAATTTACTGTCCCTATGACAGGAATATATCTATATATTACCCCCCTATAATACAATATTATAACTACTATAATAC
Source organism: Engystomops pustulosus (assembly GCA_019512145.1). Taxonomy (NCBI): domain Eukaryota; kingdom Metazoa; phylum Chordata; class Amphibia; order Anura; family Leptodactylidae; genus Engystomops; species Engystomops pustulosus. The sequence goes on from CM033651.1 coordinate 11,791,245, forward strand.
TGTCCCCTATGTACAGAATATAACTACTATTAATACTGCCCCCTAGGTACAAGATATAACTACTATAATATGCCCCTATGTACAGGAATATGAAACTACTATTAATTTGCCCCCATGTACAACATTATAACTACTATATACTGCCCCGATGTACAAGAAATGAATACTATAATACTGCCCCCTGGTACAATAATAAAACTTACTATAATAGCCCCTTATGTACAAGAATAAATATATTACTAGCCCCTATGTACAGAATATAATACTATAATACTTGCCCCCTATGTACAAGAATATACCAATAATATTAGTTACTGCCCCATAGACAAAGAATGACACTTTACTATATATGCCCCCTATGTGAGGGAGATAACTACTAGAATATGCCCTAGACAAAGAATAAACTACTATAATACTGCACCCTATGTACAAGAAAATAAACACTATAATACTTGCCCCCTAGGTACACGAATATAACTCTATAATTACGTCCCTATGTAAAGGAAAATAACTACTATAATAAGCCGCCAATTGTACATATCTCTAGAGATAACAGACAGTTGATGTAGATTTGTAATGTGGATATTTTTCGGGCTGTCTCAACTCAATGAAACAAGGCCGAAACTCAAGCGACTTGGAAATTGCACGCCTTTCCAGGGAAGGGCTGAGCTGGTCGAAAAATTATGAGACATGCCATGTTCAGCCAATTACCGCATGTAATGTGACGCAATGAGAATTTATAATTTTCTGCCAAATGGACGCGGGTCATGTGACTCAAACAAAACAAAGTTTAATTAGTGCTGGAAGAACTCAATGTTCAGACAAGTGGATTGGATGAAGTGTGTGTGATAGATTCTGCGTGTGTAAGGGATGTGTGAGGGATGGATGTATGTGTATGAAGGGTTTTGTTGAGAGATTCGTGATAGAGGTATGTGTGAAGATTGCAACGAATGTGTGGAATGGATGGATGTATGATGGATGTTCGAGAGGAAGATGTTCAAATGGATGGTGTGGTGATAAGTGTGAGGGGGTTGTAGTGGAAGAGCGGGGGGATGTGCAAGATGTGTGTGATAGATGTGCGATGGATGGATATGTATGATTGTGAGGTGCATGAATATGTGTTGTGAGGATGTGTGTATGTGAAATATGGTTGTGGTTGATGTGTGATGGATGTTTATGTACTGGATGTGCGAGGGATATGTGTGATAGGTGTGCGATGGTTGGATATCTGTGTTGATGGATGAGATAAGCGCAGGATGTGTATATGGATGTGTGGGGATGGATGTGCTAAGGAAGGGTTGATGGATGTCTTTGGTGGACCAGGCCAGATTTAAAGGAGGAGCTCCCTGGGCTTAAGCTCCGGGGGCCCCCACCACTTTCACTTTTAAAGGATTCCACACCAGTTTCAGGACAGTTTCCGTGGCCCGACAGACTCGCATGTGCAGGGAGGGGGGACACGCTGCCACGCTGGGGGAGATGCATGTTTTGGGGCAGAAGGTTGTGATGGAGGCGCGGCGTGCGATTTGATGATGACGCAACACGGTCAGCATCCGATCATAACATTGCTGACACCGAACAGTGCATCTGCGATCTACCCCAGTGATGAGCTGTGTCTTCAGAGGACGGGCAGCTGCCCGAATGAACGAGGAAGAGGAAGACGAGCGTTGTGGTCACTGGAAGGGAAAGGTGAGGGGTGAGTAAAGTTATTATTTGTGGTATTTTTACAGGGGATGGTGGCCGTATACTACCGGGGGGCTGGGATGGTGACTATTATTATGGGGCTGGCTGGCTCTGTATATACAAGGGGCTGGGGCTGTATTCTACAGGGGCCTGCTGGTGTATACTACAGGGGGGGGTGGGTATATACTACTGGTGGCTGTATCGACGGCGGGGCTGGTGGTGTATGTTTACGGGGGCTGGTCGGCGTATACTACTGGGGGTCTGGGGCTTATATACAGGGGTCTGGTGGCTGTTATACCCAATGGGGGCTGGGTGGCTAACATACTACAGAGGGGATGGTGCTGTCAACTAAAGGGGCTGTCCACTACTGGGGGCTGGTGCCCGTATACACAGGGGGCTGGTGGTGTATACTTAAGGGGGGGCTGGCGGCGTATACACCAGGGGCGGGTGGCTGTATACTACGGGGGGTGGCTATATATGACAGGGGGCTAGGGCTGTAGATTACATGGGCTGGAGGCTATTACACTGGGGTGGCAGGCTATATACTACAGGGGGTGGCAGTCTATATTCTAAAGGGGGATGTGGCTATATAGGGAAGCGGAGGCTGGCAGGCTATTGTAACTACGGGGGGCTGGCAGGCTATATTACTATACTACAGGCCGTCAGGGTTATATACTTACAGGGTCTGGTGCCTATATAATTCCAAAAACATGTTGGGAATGGGCCCCACCAGTTGGCGCACAGGACCACCACCCCCACCTTTTAATCCGCCCTGGTGTGATGTGTGATAGATGGATGTGTGGAGGATTGTGTGATGGATGTATATGTGCGAGGATGGATGTGTGTGATGGAGGATTGTGGGTGATGGAGTGCGATGATGGATGTGGGTGCTGGATGGATGTGTGGGATGGAGTGCGATGGATGGATGTGTGAGGGATGGATGTGGTGATGGATGTGCGAATGGATGGATGTGCGAGGATGGATGGTGGAGGGAGTGCGAGGGATGGATGTGCGAGGGATGGATGTGTGCGAGGATATGCGAGGCAGGATGGATGTGTTGCGATGGATGGATGGATCTGTGCGGTGGATGGATGTGTGGAGGATATGCGATGATGGTGTGTGCGATGGAAATGCGATGGATGGAGGTGTGCGATGGATGTGCGATGGAGGATGTGTGTTGGGATGGATGTGTGATGGATGGAGGGTGTGTGATGGATGGATGTGGTGATGGATGTGCGATGGTGTGTGTGATGATGGTGTGAGGGATGTGTGTGATGTGAAGTGCGGGGCATGTGGTTAAGGAGTGGATGGATGGATGGGATGTGCAAAAAGGAAGTGTGAATGATGGTCGTGGTTCTGTGACGGCCATGAGTGTGTGTGATGGATGTGTCTAAGGCATGGGTATGAGGGATGTGTGTGTGATGTGGCAGTAGTCGGGTCCGGGGTCCACTTACTGTTCCCTTCTCACCCAGTATACCAATAAAAGGGGGTCACAAATCCTAGCATCCTATATGTATGTCCACTGCCCCCCCTGCTGATTTGAGGGCCTTATGGGGGACAAGTCTGGTCATGATTTTGGGGGACACTGGGAGTGCTGCGGGTTGCGAGGATTGCCTAGCATCTTATAAGATTATTGTATGGATACTGTGAACTTGCCCAAAAGCTGATCATTGGAGCATTCTTTGTCCATGATCTCCATCCCCTTACGAGGCCAAAAGACCTCCTCGACCCTTCCTTGTGTTGGAAGTAGTGGAAAGGGACATAAACTTTGAAGCGGAATGCTGTTTGTCACCGCGTGCGTCTACGGAGCCGACATGGCACAGCTGAATGCCAGGCGCTTATGAGGGTCACCTTCACTTATGAAGTCCACATTGTTATCAGGCAGCCAGGCAGAGTTTCAGAACATCAGGAAACATAGAGGGTATAGACCTCGGGGGGAAGCTAATGTATAAGCCCAAAATGTACATAACCGGGTAGAGGAAGAGGCTACAGCTGACAGATCATGCACAAGGCTCTCAGGGAGAGAGGTGGAGTGGTGACAGACTGGAAAATTGCTGTGACAGGAGGCTAAGCTTGCTATGAAGTCTAAAATAGATCTAACACAGAAAGAAGAGGGAGAATCTGCTTATTAAAGAAGCTTAATTGGGTGAATTACAGACACATAATAGAACGGTACTGACCAATGTTAATGCGGAATGAAGCACCTGGGGTGAATAGAAAGAAACTATGCGTTCAGCAACTATCCTGGGTGTCATGTCTCACTCAGAAGCAAGTAGTGTAATTATACGAACTGGAAACTATAGAAAGTAATGACCTGTACAGGATGTGAATAAAGCTCTAGTGGTGACGATAGAAAAGTTTTATATGATTTCCAGCACATTTGCATAGTCTATTCTTTATCACTCTGAATTTTTAGCAGGGTAATATGGAACTGCATATAGACGTAATGACATTGTACTATGAAATAAAAGCATTGGGTGAGAAGAAACTTTATATATCCTTATTTTTATCTCTGGCAGGCCTTTGTATGTACCCGTGTTCTCTTCTCTACAAGAACTAACCTGTTTTACTGACAGAATAAAGCAATTAGGGTGAGATAGAACCGTCCTATTTATATCCAGCAGACTCTGTATTGCATCTTGATCTAATACTAAGGTATATAGGACATTAAGAGAGTAGTGTTCTTGTTACAGGAGTGAAATAAAGCACTGGGTGAGATAGGAATCTTAATATTATCTCCAGCAGCCATATCTGTTACCTATGTGATTGAGTAAATGTATAGGAATACAGGGGGCTGAGCAGCATGATGCTCTGATACATCTCCTACATGTTTTATTCCTCCTCTTATACTATTATTTATGCAAAGCATTTTTTAAAATCCGACCAATAATGGTTAAAAATACCTTTAATTTTCTCCAGAATCCTTCCTTCGGGGTGTGTGATGGGGCAAATTGTACTGGGTCACGGTTTTCGAGGAAACTTGGCTTCAAGGTGATGTCTTCCCTCGTTATGTACCACATTCGTTTGGGGCAGGGAAAGAAAACACAACACACCGTGAACTTTCACCAGAAACTTCTAACGGCTGAAAAGGAAAAAAAAACAATAAAGTTTTTGTATACATAAAAATCTTTGTTACCCTTTACCTCCTCCCGACTGTACTGTTCTGGATAATATCACACTGGTTCTGTCAGTTTAAGCGGCATGAGAATATTTCTGCTTTGCGATCGCCCTGTTATATTGAGATTGCAGCTCTGGAAGTGACTAGAGTACAAAAAAATAACCCTGGATCATCACAAGAATAAAATTAATCAAAATTTGCATAGTTAACAAAATCGTTGATAGGGCCAACGTATAAATTGGATAATCTTCTTATATTTGTTGTCATGGCCTCCTTCCTTCTAAAAAATAACACGTAAAGGGAACTGTCACGACATTTTTCACAACATACAGCTGCGGCAGTTCCCATAGAGCATATGAACTACAGACAACCCTGGTAGGCTAAAATGGTTTCCCACAGATGCCCCATTGAATAATTGTAACCTGGTATCCAGGGATGCCTTATAGCGAGTCGCGAGGGGGCGTGACCCTGAGGCATGGAGAGGGTAGAGTCCATGTCGGCATGCCGTATTTCATTGATCAGATATAAATGCATTGGGGTACAGTTTGCTTATGTTAAAAGGTAAGGACCCGGATGAATCATCCTGGGTTCAATGACCTTATGTTGACTGCTGCGAAAGGGATGGAGTACTGGATTCAGCCTGAGGAGGCTAAAGGACCTGTGATATGTAGCCCACCCTGACTCGCTTTATAGCTATCCCTGGATACCAGGTAAAATTCTAAAGTTATTTATGGGCATCTGAGGAAAACTTTTGCTAAAAGAAAAGTTGGCAGTTAGTTGAACAGGGCTCATGGGAACATGCACATAGCTGTTATTTGTGAAAAAATGTGTGACCGTTCCCTTTAAAATTATGCTAATGAGATTAGAATGGATTGTTACCAGAGCTGAGAAAGGGATTTTTGTGTGTACTGGAGCTTCACAGGTTTTACACTGTCCTCCCTAGACCTGGAACCACAGTGGAAGGGGAGAAGTGCTTCCGGACACTGTAGAATCTATGAATCTGCAGCATGGTAGGCTTAACACCAACCCCTACCCCTGATGATTAGCATAAATCTCAAAGTTGATTTTAGAGAAGGAGGCCATGAATAACAAATAAGAAGATGGTAGTTCGGTTGCCTGGATCAGAGTAAAGGCAGTTTTCTATGATGGATTGGATGGCAGATTTCCAAGATAAATCTCGTAAGATTGGAATTATTTCCTATAATTTATACCACTCCAACCAAATTGCATCACAACGTTTACAATCTGCTCTTAAAGCCCGCCCCCTATGGTGACTGCAGGGTAGAAAAAAACAGTACTATGTATAAGGGCACCACCAGGGGGAGTTCAACACACAGAGCTTTGGCATCTCCATTAAACTCTATGATAAGCTTGTTTCCAGAAAAATCTCCCCAGCTCCCCTAGTGGGACTAGAAGGCTTTCCAAATGTGATTAATTAGATCTATATAACTATGCAAAGGAATTCAATTTTTGCATCTGGAAAAATAAAAGTACGAATCTTAAAGATCTGGTGGTTTCAAGTTTAAAAGGTTTAAAGTTTAGTTCCTTGTTTATTTTGATGAATGAAATGATGCAAAATTCATTACGACAATGCAAAAAAAAGTAGAAAAAACAAAAAATGAAACCCACCACACCCAAAAGTCTAGTTGTTTCCAGTGGATCCTGAAGGGCTGCCATGCACGATGAGAGTAGTAGACGTTGTAGTCGCAGGCGCCGCTGCAGGGTTGTGGGGCCCATTATATGTTACATTGTATCCTTCTGCTTTAGAGTTACTGCCTCGGTTGAATGGAATCAAACGGCAAACAATGTTTCCTATAAAAGCCTCTTTTCGTTTCTATCTCCCCAATGTCTCTGATTAATCGCGTGACGTGGATGTATCACCATCACATAAAAGCGACTTCTAGGCCACAGGGGGAGGGCTGATTGTGGAGAAAATTCATTTCGGGCTTCATCTATCAACAAGTAGTCATGGGAGTCACAGTCTTCAGAGAGCTGGCTGGGGGACTAGTGCCTATGATTCTCCCACACATACACACACAAAGTAGAAGGAGAATATGCTCTATACACCCATCAGGATCAGTGGGATCATATAAAAAACATGTATAGAGAAATCGTGGCCGTACGTGGGGAATAAAGCACTTGGGGTGGTGAGATTGAGCTAGAAAGCTTCCTATTATCTCCAACGCCTCTGCCGTGTCTCTCTAATGCAAGATCAGCGGGAGCATATAAAACATATAGAGCAATATGGCCTGGCTCGAGGGGACTAAAGCACGTGGGGGGTGAGATAGAAGCTTCTATTATCTCCAGCAAAGCTCGCTTGTGTCTACCTATCACTCAGGATCAGCGGGGGATCATATAAAACAGATAGAGAAATCTGGCCTGTGCTGAGGGGAATAAAAGCACTTGGGTGAGTTAGAAGCTTCCTATATCTCCAAACAGCCTCGTTGCCGTGTCTATCATTCTTCAGTATCAGCAGAATGGCATATAGACAGATGGAGTGATAATGGCTGTACGAGGGAATAAAGCAACTTGGGGTGAGATAGAAGGTTCCACATCTCTAAACAGCCCTGCCAGTCTGTTCTCTCTACATTCAGGATCAGCAGAAATCATATGGGACTTATGGAGATATAATGGCCTGTAATGGAGGGGAATAAAGCACTTGGGGTGAGATAGAGGTTCCTATTATCTCCAGCAGCCTCTTGCCTGGGGCTCTCCCCTCAGCACTCATGATCAGGCAGGAGTATAGGGGACCTTATAGAGCAGTAAAGACCTGTACTGATGGGAATAAAGCATGCGGTGGGTGATGTAAAAAACTTACTATTATCGCCAACAGTCTCTGCCTTGTTAACGGTGTCTCTCCTTTATCAACCCCAGAAGTATCAGAGGATGACTAGGACATTATTAGAAAATAATGACCTGTACCTGATGCAATAGAGTGTTCGGGGTGAGATAGAAAATATGTTATCTCCCCATCCCATGCCTGGGGCGCTTCCACATCACTCAGAAACATAAGCAGGATATATAAGACATTATAAAGAACTAATGACCTGACTGATGCAAAGAGCCACTTGGGGTAAGATAGAACTTACATCTCCATCAGCATCGGTTGCCATTCCCCCATCATTATGTTGAACAAGATTAGTCTCTAAGGCCCGGTTCACACGTACGCTTAAGTGTCCATCATAAGCGACGCTAGAACACAGGGGGAGGTCCTCGCCGAACGGCACTGCGTTCCAGCAGGAAACGATGCGTGGCTGAACATTGCATGCGTTTCCCTGGAAACGATGTGAGTTCGGGCCCGAGGACTCACCCGTGCGCTAGCGTCGGTTAGACGGACGCTTATTGGGTACGTGGACCGCGGCCTAAGCACAGAGCCAGTAGCACCACCAGGAATTATAGATCACCTTAACGCTGAATACAATTCAGGGGCGGTCACAGTTCATAAACGCGACGCTAGCGCACAAGGAAGGTCCCGGTCTTCGAACGCAATGCGCTCCAGTGAAACGCATGATGATTAGCGTATCTAAATTCGGTGCGTTTCCTGGAAATGCATGTGTTCTGCCCAGATGACCTCCACTGTGCGCTTAGCCTAAGGAAACCTCAGGGTGCGGTCACATGTCGCGTTAAGGCGGCGGCACATTGTGGTCTTTTGAACTGTTTTCTTGTTTTTGGGCCAGGTTTAAGCAGTACGTTAAAAAAAAAAACCGCATGCGCTTAAAGAACGCATTTGCGGTTTTTGAAAACAGATCCGTTTTTGACCCTTTTTTCCAATTATCTTAATTAAACCGGTCAAACAATGGATTGCGTTTTCATAACGCATTGGTTTTAATCCATCTGCTTACAAAAAAAGGGGGGCCCCAAAAACGGGTTCAAAACGCACGGCCTTACGGCCCTAACACTACGCATTTAACAATACATTGCAACAGGCTGAAGAGTGATTTGCCTAATTAAACAGCTGTTGCCGTTAATGCAGAGTTAAACATTGTGTTAACAAACGTAAGCGTTAACTCAATGTTTACATATGTGCTTAACAATGTCGTTAATGTTGCGTTTTGGTAAACAGATCTGTTAACTGCTGTATATAGGCAAAATCATCTCCGCTATTTGCAAGAATGGAAAGCGTGGCGTTAAAAGCAATGTTGACTGCAACTAAGGACAGCAGGATTACATACTTATTCACAACTCTTTTTCTAATGTCTTCACTGAGCACTTTTACTTCTGCATCACCATCATCTAGATACATCCTTTAGTATTATCCCACCCGTTTGTCACAATCGTATCAGTTGCAGCTAAATGTATTCAGCTTTAAAATTCAGAGCATTTGCCTGGAATACCATTGTTTTATACCAAACTCTCAGCTGTGAAAGCATTAGGTCAGGGATTTATTAATCCAGTTCTGAAGTTGTGATTGTGCAACCGTGATTGAGCTTTTCCTCTGCGGTGATTCTCTGCTGTGTCATTTTAACTGCAATGAAATAAAACACAGGGAATATAACTTCTCTGATGAGACAAAATAACAAGCTCCGCTTCCTCTCTGTTGGTCCCTTTGCTTTTTCCACCCTCTAAATCACCTCTTAATTGTGCCGGATCTGATGCTAAAGATTCTCTCCTCTGCCCTGCAGAGACTCCCCGAGATCATGACATCATCATGAGGCATGATGTATATGATCGCAAAATCATGTGCTGCCAATCTAATGGAATTCAGCAGTGTCTTTTACACAAAATGATCGAGTCAAAATGTTGCTAGGTCTAGGATTTTTGTATCTGAAAAGAACCGAAAATTCGAGAGGAGTAGTTCATAAAGGGGAACCTTCAGGGCAGGGGTTGGGGGTGACATTGCAAACTATTAGCAGGTTCGGTTATGGATGGAGAGGAGATGTGTTCTCAGAACTATGGTATGTTGTAGTAGCAGCAGGACCTTAATATTAGGATTTATATTCAGAAGTGAGCCTCTCCAAGTTCACTAGGGGTGTGTCCTCACACTGCTGTCTCTGCGCTTCTCTCTGCAGGGAACCAGTTTTATGTATTGTCCCTGGAGAGATTTGTAATCAGAAACATGTTTATGTTGTTAGAGCTGCAGGACTGTGAATCAGATTGCTACTGAAGGATTGTTGTAGCATCTGAAGGGCCACGGAAGGCAGTCCTCACACTGCTGTGTGTGTCCCTGTTATTGTATTGCACCTGGATAAAATGTGGAATAATACCTCACACTGCGGTTGTTCTTTAGCTCTCTGCACCGAAGTTATGGATGTCCCTGGAGCGATGTGTAATCAGACCTTTATGTAGGTTGTGTTAATGAAAGAGGATTATATTCAGGGTTGTAGCTTCTCCATTACATAAACATGTTGTACTCACCCTGTTGTTTCTGCGTTCCCTGTAATGAACTGCCTCAAGGTCGTCCCTGTTGATTTAAGTGAATGCTTAAAGTATTTACCCAACATCATCATCAGTTGTACTAAACAGCGGCCAATCAAAAAGGCACATACACTCACGGACCCCTTATTAGGTACACCATGCTAGAAGGGTGGACCACTTGGACTCCAGAACTGCCCTCAATTCTTCGTGGCATAGATTAAAAAGGTGCTGGAAAGCTCCTCAGAGATTTGGTCATATTGACAATATGCATCACACAGTGCCGCAGATTTGTCGGATGCTGCACCCATCCATGATGCGAAACTCTCCCGTCCACCACATCCCAAAGATGCTCTATTGGATTGAGATCTGGTGACTGTGGAGGCCATTGAGTCAGTGACTCATTGTCATGTTCAAGAAAACAGTCTGAGATGATTCCACTTTATGACATGGGGCATTATCCTGTGAAAAGTAGCCATCAGATGGTGGGTACATTGTGTCATAAAGGGGATGGACATGGGCAGCAACATACTCAGGTAGCGTGTGCGTTGTACCAAGGGTCCCAAAGAGTGCCAAGAGAAAAATATTCCCAACCATGACACCACCACCACCAGCCTGACCCGTTTGATTACAGGCAGGAGGAATGGACCAATGTTCATGTTGTTGACGCAAATTTGACCTACCATCCGAAATTGTCGGAGCAGGAAATCGAGACTCATAGAACAGGGCAAAGTTGTTCAATATTCTACGGTCCAATTTCGAGTGAGCTGGTAAAATTGTAGCCTCAGTTCTGCTGAGATGAGAGGAGTGGCACCGGTGGTCTTTCTGGACTGCTGTAGCCAACCTGCATCAAGTTGACGTACTGTGAGTTCAGAGATGTCTTCTGGCGACATTGGTTGTGTTGTAAGGTGGCGATTTGAGCTCACTGTTGCCTTTCCTATCAGCTTAGAACAGTGCCCATTTCCCTGACCTCTGGCATCAAAAGGCATTTCCGCCCAAGAAACTGCCCGCTCATGGAGTTTTTCTTTTTGGACAATTTCTGTAAACCCTAGAGATGGTGGCGTGGTGTGAAAATCCAGGTAGATAGCAGTGTGCTGCATACTCAGACAGCCCTTCTTGCACAAAACAACATGCCCGTTCCATCCAAAGGCATCAACAATCACCTTTCTTCCCCAGTATGATGCTCGGTTTTGACTGGCCGGAGAGATTGTTTGACATGTCTACATGCCTACAATGCACTGCGTGCCGCCATGTGGATGGCTCGATTAGAAAGTCCGTGTTCTCAAGCAGTGGACAGGTGTACCTAATTAAAAAGTGGCGGGAGTGATAGGCGAGTGTGAGAGCGACACGCCGCCGTGCACTTGGAGAAGTTACAATCTTTGAAATAAATCAATTAGATCAGTGGACTGCTATAGCACCATACACAGAACTCTAAATCTCCTACCTAAATTATATCATTTACTTTTATCTGCATGCAGTCACAGTAGAAAAGCTCAGTGGATTATTGGGAAAACATACATCAAGAGTCCAGGGGAGCTTTGTATGGTGAGCTCCTCCTAGTGGGTGCGAACTGGTGATATAAGTGTATGCAGGAGAGATAAATGATAAACCAAGGGCAATATAGATCCAGGTACCGTGTTTGTAACAAGGAGGGGTTCTAGTAACACATCCAGGAAGCCATTATGTTACAGGAGGGGTTCTAAGTTTAGTAACACCTCCAGGAGCATTATGTTACAAGGAGGGGTTCTAGTAACCACCAGTCGGCCATGATGTTACAAGGAGGGGTTCTAGTTAACACCTCAGGAGCCATTAGTTACAAGGAGCGGTTTTAAGTAACACCTCCAGGAGCCCATTCTGGGTCATTACCATAGTTCTAAGGTTGATTTTTAGAAGGAAGGAGCCCACTTAAAGCACTTGGGGTGATGAATAGAACTTACTATTACCTCCAGGAAGCCAAAGCGTGTGTCTCTCCTCTACACCTCAAGCAGTATCAGGAATATTAAAGAAGTACTGACCTGTACTAATGGGAAAAAAAGCACTGAAGGATAAGGGAATGACCTCTAATGCAGTATACAGTATATTAGTTTGGGGGGTTTGTTGCCTGCGGGTTCTCTTAAAGGGTTAAATTGATAATAATCAAGATATATATAGGGTTGGTTTACACATTGATACAGTGAAGAAAGTGGGGCAATAACGCATGGTGCGGATCGGAGAGTTAGATGGGAATAGGGATTCGTATTTCACACATATAATCCCATACAGGGCAGCATGATGAAGACGGTTGTCGGGCTTTACCCCAGCTCACTGACGTTGAGGATTCCAATCTTAGCCAGAACATTCAGTCTCCATAGGATGTATTGAAGGTGACTTATAAAAGGGAGTTCAACCATGAGGGCGACACAGAGTGGTGGCAATCGGGCGTCTGGCTATAAAACACGACTGTTATTTACTGCACAACCCAAAAGTGACATTGCTTGGAATCACTGACTGGAGGCGATCAGGGGATGAGCCACCACAGCCGCTTACACGAGCAGGCGCCCACCTAGGGCTCAGTAAGGTCACTTGCAGTGCATGAAACTTTAGGGGGTATCGGGGTAAGGACATGACCTGGAGGGAGCAGATGGGTCTGATCTGACAATGTATCTGGGTATGTTAATGCCTACATATATTGTGTTATATGTGTGACCACTGTATATGATCCATTTAGGTGTGCTGTGCATTATTATGAGGTCAATGGTGTATTCTCGTATACACCACGGGGCGGTCCATTTAGTACGATGAAGTTCAAAGACAGAAAGTGCATTGTCAGACGATACGATAATGCACTCTGCAGCGAATCACTGCAATCGCGATATACGATATCCTATGGTACGCTTCCCCGCTCAGGTCGCACGGAGTTCACCCTTATCCTGGTCATGTAAGTGCATTGTCTGCGTCACAATTTGAAAGTTAAAATCCCGCGCCAGTCAGAAATCAGGTAAATTTCGTCGATGACTGCCCCTAATTTGTGATCCAGAAAGCAGCGCAGCCGCCGCCCAAAAACTATTGCGTTGTGAGAAGCAGAGGAGTTGGCAGATGACCAGGATAAAGAAACCATAGTTCAGACAGTATCGCACACGATGGATTAGATACACAGAGAACAGGCAGTATCACACATGCTAGGAGAAGAAACACAGTTCAGAAGACAGATCCAACAGATAGGTTGATACACAGCTCGCCGACAGTATCAACATGATTAGGCTAAGAACACAGTTCAGCAGACAGGATAACCACATGAGCAGATTAGACACAAGCTCAGCAGAGACCGTGATCACAAAGATAGGATTAGATACCAACAGCGCCGGAGGAACAGTATCACACACGATAGGATTAATACTAAGCTCCGCAGGACAGTATACACATGATAGGATTAGATTACACGCTCCGCAGACAGTATCACACACGCTGAGGATTAGATTACTCAGCCTCAGCAGACGTATCACACATGATAGGTTATATACAGAGCTCAGCAGGACTGTACAACATGATAGGATTAGATACACAGTCAGCGACAGGATCACACATAAGGATTAGATACCCAGCTCAGAGACAGATCACACTGATAGGATTATCTACAGAGCTCAGCAGGACTGTATCACCATGATAGATTAGTACAAGAATCAGCAGGACAGTATCACACAGTAGAATAGATACACGTCAGCAGACAGTATCACCCATGAAGGATTGATACACAGTCAGCAGAACAGTATCACACTTGTGGGATTAGATACACAGCTCAGCAGGGACATTATCACACAGGATAGGATTAGATACACGCTCAGCAGACAGTATCCCAAGGAAGGATTATACAAGAGCCAGCAGGGACAGTATCACACAGATCGGATTCTATTCCACGCTCAGCAGACAGTATAACACATGTATAGGATTGAGATACACAGCTCAGCAGACAGTATCACACAGGATAGGATTAATACACGCAGCAGTACAGTATCACACTGAGAGGATTTATACACAGCTCAAGCAGACAGTTTAATAAAACATGATAGGGATAGAATACTAGCTCAGCAGACGATCACACATGATGGGAATTGATACAAGCTCAGCAGACGTATCACAAGGATAGGAATTAGAGACACAGCTCAGCAGAAAGTATCAACAGTTGATAGGATTATTACAGGCTCAGCAGGACAGTATCACACATGTGATAGGATTAATTACACAGCTCAGCAGGACAGTATCACACAGTAAGGATTAGATACACCGCTCAGCAGACAGATCAAAATATTAGGATTAGATAACAGCTCAGCAGTCAGTACAACATGATAGGATTATATACACAGCTCAGCAGCAGTATCACACAGTATAGGATTAGATACACAGCTCAGCAGACAGTAATCAAACATGATGGATAGATACACAGCCTCAGGCAGACAGTATCACACATGAGGATTAGATACACAGTCAGCAGACAGTATCACACAGGATAGGATAGATACACAGCTCAGCAGGACCAGTATAACACAGGATAGGATTGATAATGAGATTACACGCTCAGCAGACCAGTATCGCACATGATGGGATTAGATTACCAAGCTCTGCAGGACAGGATCACACCTGATAGGATTAGATTTAGATACAGCCTCTGCAGAAGTATAGCACATGATAGGATTGATACAAGCTCAGCAGCAGTACACACATGATAGGGATTAGATACACAGCTCAGCGAGAGATCACACATGATAGGATAGATTTACACAGCTCGCAGCAGTATCACACATGATAGGATTAGATATCCCAGCTCAGCAGAGAAGTATCACACGAAGGATAGATACACAGCTCAGCAAGAGAGTATCACACATGATGGGAGTAGATACACAGTTAAGCGACAGTTATACACATGATGGGATTAGAACACAGTAGCAGGCAGTATCACAATGAGGGGATTAGTACACAGCCTCAGCAGACAGTTATCACACATGATTTGGATTGGATTAGGATACAACCAGCTCAGCAGAGGAGTAATCCACTGATAGGATTAGATACACAGCTCAGCAGAGAGATCACAACATGAAGGGATTAGATACCACGCTCAGAGAGGGAGAGTATACACAGATGCTAAGATAAGTGCTGGGAAGGTGTTGGGTCAGCCAGGAGGTCGGGGTGGTCGGATACCTATACGTTGAGGGCGGGGGGGGTACGGTGGCCAAGCTTTTTCTTGGCCTTTTTGTTGAAAAGATGGTTG
Organism: Engystomops pustulosus; assembly: GCA_019512145.1. Lineage (NCBI taxonomy): Eukaryota > Metazoa > Chordata > Amphibia > Anura > Leptodactylidae > Engystomops > Engystomops pustulosus. The sequence goes on from CM033651.1 coordinate 11,806,637, forward strand.
CGCTCTTTGAGTTGATGACTGGCGCTCTGACGTGTAATTTGTGATAAATTTTGGCTGTTTGTGAATGGGTCGGAGTGTGGTTGTCTTGAGCCGCAGTCAGTCATCACTCAGCTGCAAATCATTCCACCATGGGAAACATGAAGAAAGATCCACAAACCTAGAAAATCCATCACCACGCTCTATACATGCTGTATATATAAATACAGGTCACACCCACTGCGCACAGACAGAAAGTGATTGGATATTTGGCTTTTGGGTTAAAATTTATGAAATGGTGAATAAAATAAATCCCGCGTTGCAGTGAAGTGATTGGAAAACTACAATGAGATTCCGAACGGCGAAGGGATCACCGGCTGCTGCACCACGCTATGTGCTGCTCTGATCTTCTTAATTATATATAAGATATACACACAGCTCAGCAGACAGGTATCACACAGGATAGGATTAGGATACACAGCTAAGCACACACAGCATAACACATGATAGGATGAGATACACGACAGCGCTGTATCACACAATATTAGGATGAATACACCAGTTGCGGCAATGGGGCAATTACTTACCGGTCACGTGGAGTTCACAGAAAGTACATTTCCGTGTGATAACTAATGAACTGTGCGCGTTCACTAAGATCGTGCGCCCACCCGATATCCGGATGTGTCGCTCCCAGCAGGTCCGCCGGAGTTCACCTCCTTCGTCTGGTGCATGTTAGGGCTTTGGCTTGCGACACAATTGAAAAGTTTAAATCCCGCGCTAAGTCCAATCAATGGATCCGTCAGAGCCCCCCCCCCTCACCCCTGATTCTGTCACACAGAAGCCCAGTGCCAGCCGTGCACACAGCAGCCGTGCAGCGTTGATCATTGAAGATAGGGCACAGTCCAACTAGAATAAATTAATAATAATAGAAATTCTTTATTTACTATAGCGCACACAGATTAGACAGCGCTGCACAGGGAATGTCAAATTGTGGTACTGTCCACATGGGCTCACAATATAAACAACCCTAACAAGTATGTTTTGATAGTTTGTCGCAAGCGAGCCTTATTAGAGACTGGGCCCCCAGTATCACACAGAATAGGATGGGATAACAGCTCTGCAACAGTATCACACACGATTAATGAAGTTTGCCTTGTGTATAACGCAGGGGATTAGATTTCTGGCGCATGTTCTTCATGACTCTGGCAACCCCCTGCGCTTTTTGCCCCAACAAAGGGCACCTCTACATAATTCGCCGCTATGGGAGGGAGGAGTGGTGACCACTCTCCATAGTGATGCATGAGCACAGTGCTGTAAACGGGAAAAGAAGGAGAACATGTCCTTTGTTTTTCAGTTTGTAACGGAGCCCAGTATGGTGCAACAGTATGCTGCACATATTGCTCCGTGCGCCCTTTGCAGGGGCCTATGGGGGACATAGGTACAAAGCTTGCGGCGGCCATTAACGCCCTCCTTACGTAATGTTTGGTATAGCCTTATTGTGTCTGTTTCATAAGTGGGGGAGGAGCTTTATCACTGTTCATGCCAGTTTTCTGTTGTAGAAGCCAAGGACTGAAAAATCAAATAAACATTTTTGAACATTGCAAGAATTGACTTTAAAAATAGTGAAGATATGCATGGGGGGGAGTGGCCAAGAGGATGGGGGCGAGCATGGGCGTTCCTGCCCCGTACCTGCGTTCTTGAAAAACGCAACGAACAAAAATACGCCAAGGGTCGGGTTATGATAAATCTCCCTATCCTCTTGACGCGGTCACACGAACGCTAGGCGTCAGTTCATAACGCGACGTTAGCGCACAGGGGGCGGTCCTCGGACGAAGGGACATGCGTTAACAGCGGACAACGCATGCGATCGGTTAGCAATGCATGCGTTCCCGTTAACGCATGTGCGGTCGGGCCAAGGAACGCCCCCTGGAGCTAGCGGTCGCGTTATGAACGGCGGCCCTAGCGGATCGAGTGACCGCGGCCTTAAGACTAGAGAATCATCCGTGTTCTCATACCCTGCTCCAGTGGGGATGACCTGCCCCTATAGGTCATACCAGTTTTCGACCAGGCACTGTACACACCCGGGGTACCGGACCAGATTATTTGTGCTGTTGCTGTTCTATCTTTGTGTGTATATGTTTATGCTCCACTCAACCCCACATGTGATTTTCTCCTACGCTTGTCTTATACTCCATTACATTTAAAGCCTGCACTTATGGAAATTCTGGGACTTCAATTCTCAAGTTTTACCCCAAATTCTGATAGGCTGAGTCAAGGACTGTCTAAACCAGAGTCACTTCAGAGCTGCATTCAAACTCTGCGTATGAATTATAATTAGATCATTTTTAAACTCCAGTTCCTTCCAAAGCTGCATTTATCTGCTGATGTCCCTCATGCTTCCTGTCTAGTCACACCAGTCCAGGCTGCCTTCTGTCCCGCTGGTGGATTTATTACTAGATCTTAGCTCATACCTCCAGCTGCGTTTAACAATTCAATTCATATTATACTCCATTTTACGCCAAAGGGACTGCATACAAATACTGCTGAACAGCCATTTGTATATTTATTATTATTATTTGCAGCTTCTGGTTTTGTAGTGACATACCCTGATGCTGTCTAGGAACAAAAACGGGGTCATGTTATACTCACACAGCTTTTCCAAGCACGGATGTAAAAGGAGAGGACAGCGAGGCGGCGAGGGACTCATTACCGCTATTTGGGGATTATGGGCATCTCTGAGTTTAGCAGGACTGGTCTGGATTTCCCCATCACAATGACTACGGCATCAGAAGTCAGAACAATCAGGGACTGGGAACACAATTCTACCCTCCGCGTTCCCTCACGAGAAGTGAAGTACCATCGTGTGCCCTATAACAAAATGCGTTACAGTGGAGCCCCCACAGATGAGCGGAGCTCAGGAGGTCATAGTTCGGCCAAGTGCAAGGACCTGGGATTTTTCTTTCTTTATGACTCGTGACACGCTAACCAGTTACCACTCAGATTTCGTAACCACCACGGGCTGTTGCTCTTTATAAAACAAGAAGCAAAAGGTTTTCCTAATCTCATATAATTTACAGTCTGTCACGTGTGTCATATAATATACACTGTTATGTTCATAATCTGCACTGGGCTATAATATGTGGTGTCATATAATTCACTTGCTGATATGTGTTGTCATATAATCTACACTGTGCTATATAATCTATGTCATATAATCTGACACTGGGCTTAAATCTGTGATGCCATTTATCTAGTCTGTTAGATAACCTGTGATGTCTTAATTTACCATTTTTTAAATCTGTGATGTCATATAATACTCCACTGTGACAGTCATATCTATTTTGTTACATAATCTGTGGACGTCATATAATCTATTCTGTTTAATAAACAGTGATTGTCCTATAATCTACAATTTATAGAGAATCATTGTTCCATGATGCTGTACAATAAGTTAGGGGTTCACAAAAGTGGGGGACAGTCTGACCGTTTTGGTTTTAAAGATCGTTCCAGAGTATGTGAGATGAACACGGGACGTCATGGATACGGTTGTGAAGTGATACAATGTAACGCTTCCCTCACGCTTCCCGGTGTGTAACTCGCCCGGCCGCACATTTTCTGTGGCAAGTCGACAAAAATGTGTTTTTGCAGCCCCTTTAACTGAGTGCCACCACAAAAAATCCGGTTTGCACACAGTCCCTGCACTTTGGGTAGACGTTTAATAATTCATCAAGTCCAATAAGATGCCTAATCAATGAGATGTGCGCCAAAATCTTAATGGAAGCCGCCCTCTAATTTTGCTCTCTACTATTTTTTTGTTGGTCTACTGTTGCGCCAAACATCTGTGCCTAAAATCGACAAAATAAAACATTAAATGTGACGGATGATATGTGGAAAAGTTACGGCCCGCCCACTGCGGCCAAACAAAAAAAGGAGGAGTCAGGATGTCGGAACATCTGTCTTTCTGGCTCAAATCTTATAAATGACCCAACAATACACTTTGCGGAAAAAAAAACCAATGTGAAACCGACCAATTTTGGGGCGCAAGTACGATAATAAAATCTGCCCCAGGTGATGTTACAGGATTCCGTTAAGTAGTGGAGTGTCAGGATCTCAGGAAAAATGCCCGCCACGCGATACGGGATCGTATACCACGGGCTAAAATTAGAGGCACAAAACCAGCTAAAAAGTGCTGTGTAGGACACGGCCGCTAATCCCCCTCAAATTCATTTTTGCCGCCCGTCAATTATATATGTAAAACAAGACGGAAATCACGGCCACAAGACAATTTCCCTTATACAGGCTTGTATCACACCACAGGCTCTTAGTACCCATCTCAAGAACGTACATGATGGAAAAGGAAACTTATAAACCATCTCAGAGGCATCACAAATGATAAGATTAGATACACGTCAGCGAACAGTATCACACGGATAGGATTAGATGCATAGCTCAGCGGACAGTATCACACATTGATAGGATTAAAATAACAGAAAGCAGACCAATATCCCAGGATAGGATTAGATACACATCAGACAGTATCACAGCATGAATTCTAGGATTAGCTACACGCTCAGGCAGACAGTAATCACAAGATAGCTTAGAACACATCAGACAGTATAACACATGATAGGTGATGCCATAGCCTCACAAAGGCACAGACAGAATCACACATGGAGGATTAGACTACACCAGCTCAGCAGACAGATCACACTGAGGGATTAGATACAAAGCCTCGCAGACAATGTATACACATGATGGGATAGAACACAGCTCCCGGACAGTATCAACATGATAGGATTAAATACAAAGCACTCAGAGACAGTATCACCAGGATTAGGATGGATAAACAGCACAGAAGACAGTATCACACATGATGGGAATTGTTAGATACAAAGGCTCGCAAGGACAGATACACATGATGGGATGAGATACACAGCTCAGCCGACCGTATCAACACAGGATAGGATTAGTAACCGCCTCAGCACACTGTATCACACAGGATAGGATTAGATACACAGTCTGCAGGACAGTTATCGCACAGGATAGGATTAGATACCACACTCTGCCAGACAGTAGCGCACAAGGATAGGATTAGATACACAGCTCAGCACACTGTATTCAACAGGATGAATTAGATACACAGCTCAGCACAATGTATACACAGGATAGGATGACGATACACCGCTTGCGACAGTATACCACATGATGGGATAGAACAAGTTCAGAAGACAGTATCACACTGATAGGATTAGATCACAGCTCAGCAGAAGTATCACAGGATAGATTAGATACACAGATCAGCACATGGATCACCATAATAGGATAGATACACAGCTCAGCAGACCCGATCACACAGGATGGAATTAGAGTGAACACAGCTAAGCAGACAGTATCGAAATAATAGGATTAGATCACAGAATCAGCAAGCCCATAGCACACAGATGGCTTGGATACATGGAGCCACGCTGGTGTCCAATACACTGTGTGCCTCTCTCCTGGCGCCGTAACATTGTTGCCAGCTCAGGACCTTGTAGTAGGGTTCAGGTTTACATTAGGCCGCCCTGTAGTGCACTCACTATTGCTCCGGCCCTTAACTTCTCTCTGCATTTCAAGACTCGTGCGGACCACTGAATTTTCCCCCCACTGAAATTAAAAGAAGCCTCACTAGATTTTTCCTGTTTTTGGATGAGATGGATCTGTTGATTGACAGGAGGTATCGCTTGCCACCACATACAACCGCCACATAACAACCCGTAAATACAGGTGTGACTAGGATCCACAGGAGTAAAGAATGGATGGAAACACACACAAAGATAATAAAACTATAAATGGTACTGTACCATGACCCGAGATAATGATATAGAGGTGCAGGACATCTGTGTTACTGGAAGGAAATACAGAAAAATAGAGGCAGATTATAGCAGTTATATTCTGTACATAGGGGGATTTAGTATTATAGCGTTATATCCTGTAATAGAGGAGCAGTATTATTAGCAGTTATATTCTTGTACATAGGGGGCAGTGGCGTATTAGTATTATCGCAGTTATATCTGGTACATAGGTGGCAGTATTATAGAGTTATTATATATAGACACATTATATACATACATCAGTTCCTCCTATTGTGTCCCCAAGATAACTGTGTGGCTCGGGCTGCTGCTGTTCCAGATTGTACCAGATGCGGGCTGCTTCTGTGTGAGCATCATGGGGATCCGATGGTGCCGGTAACCTGAGCAGGAGGGCTGCAGCTGTGAGAGTTCGGGGCTGACACGGACCGCCATCAACATCTACAGCCCTGGGCAGCTGCTGTGCATGATCTGTGCCTCCTCCGGTGCTCCCTGTGAGTCTGGCCGCGGGCAGTGTGGAGACCCGAGACTGCACGCAGCCGCTGCCATTTCCTCTACTTCCCCCGAACGATCTGTGCCGGGACGCAGGCGGCGTGACATCATCACACGCCGCCTGGGTCCTCCAGTGCAACAGAGTGGCGCAGGCAAACAGGCCTGCGCCGCTCTGTATATTAATCGCGTCTGTGTTCTTAAAGAAACAGACGCGATTAATTTAATGATGGGTGATTCGGGTGGCAATGGGCGCCCGAATCACCCTCATTTTATTCACCCAAGATGCCGCTTTCACCAGGGCTCGGACATCTGCCGCCTGAGGCGAGATTTTCAAGGCTTGAAAAAGGTGTCCAACACCGAAACGTGGGCTGCGCGTTTCAATAAAAATCATTCACGTTTGATTTGAAGCACTTTTCCCCACATCAAGGGCTGTACCCAGAGGATGGACTTTGCTATTAAAGACTTTCTGTGAGACTTTTGCCAGATACTCCAAGGAAAAGTTGCTACTTTATTGACTTATTTTTATATTGCACTTAATGTCTTCCTTTTAGGTATGGACATTCTGCATGCACTTTTATGCCATTTCCTTTTCAGGTAAAGAGACATTTTATTCTGCCAGCCTGAGTAGCCTACCTATGTAACGTTTGTAACGTTCAAGATGTGTACCCATTGAGCTTCTAAGCCAATGAGAGTTTACCAAAATGTTTGCACACTGTCAATATATGCCAGTAGTTTGCACTAACCTTTTATAGGCTTTTCAGATTGTAGCGTGGCTGTGTCGGACCGTTTATATGTAAACCCTGACTTATGCCTCAAACCGAAGTTTGTAAGTGGGGGTAGTCCGTAAACTGCGGGTTCTTAGGCGACCGGGGGTGTTACAGAGATAGCACCTGGATGCCACTCATACAAGGGTAAGAATGTCAGTCGGCAGGTACTTGTACATTGTACAATGTTTTATTGTGTCACATATGCCAATGTAATGCATATGTACACTATATATTTGTCGCTAGGGAAGAAGTGTTTATATAACAAATATACAGGCCCTGGTGCAAGGAGTGGATTACAGTACATGCCTGCCCTTTGCATCCAGGCTGATGATCTACATCCTGTGGCTCCCTCCAACTGCATCTCAGCAATCCACCATCCTGTTAAGGCACGTTGCTACGGTTCCTGACGGTTTCAATAAAGAACTGTAAGTTGTTTTTGTTCAACCTCTGCCTCCGTCTGGTCCCTGCTACTACAGCTGTCACCATCACAGGCACCCTGTCCACCACACAGAGACTCATACTCTAGACACCAAAGGGTTGCCCCAGGGAGATCCGCTATAGCAGCCTCTCCCTCATCATTTCTTGCCAACACCACCCTGCTGGAGACCTACCAGGCTGTAGGACAGCCCTCCGGTTCCCCATACCAAGCACCGTGACACTAGCGTGCCTAGGCCGCAACCGCCAGCCACTCAGGTACTGCGGGCCCCGGCTAACTCCAGGCCCCGAGAAAAGGCTAGGCCCATGGGGGATGTTGCAAGTGGCGTCACAAACAGGATTTATACTTCTGTGCCTTATACTGGCACTATAGACTATTATTTATTGAAAAGACTGTGCTGCCTAACCCTGCTGCTGGGTTTAGGCCCAAGTGATTATGCGTTTCTGCATTGAACTGTATTACTGCTGCCACGTGCTGTCGAGCATCGCTCCAGCACTCAAGAGGTTAAACCCTGCAAAGAACTTTGTCAGCCTGCTACATCCGGCGCTGCCGCGCCTGAAGCATTTTACCTCACGAAACTGTGGCGCAGCAAGTAATTCCAGCCCACCAAAACCTTCACTGGCGGGAAAACCCAGAGGCATCGCTAAGTTCTGCCCCCTGCGCGTATGGTGCAAATCCTGCCTCAGCGCGCTGTGGCGCAGCAAAAAATTCAGCCCGCCACAGCTCCTGGCGGGAAGGACTTAAGCCCTGCCCTCTGGCGCGAGAGTTTCCCGCTCCACCTCAGCGCAGGAAGTGAACCGCTGACCGCCTTGTGGAGTGAAGACGCAGCCACCATCCTAGCAAGACCGAGGCCTTCACCTCCCAGTGAGGAACCGGAGTTCCTTGAGGCCTTTGAGACTTTAATCATTGTGGCAGCGCACCCCATCCAGAGACATTTTGCTGCACACCGACTGCATCGCGGTACAACTCGGGCCTCCTTTGCGGACACTTACCTCCGGTTTGGGACGGAGAGTGCCCCTCTACACGCATCGAGTTTGCTAGCTACCGGACTTCTCTGCAATAGGTCCAAAATGACAGACCATCATCAGCAGCCATCTTCCCCGGCTGGGACTCCGGTTCAACCCCTGCAGAGGACTCTCTCCACTATCGGTGTCCAGGTTCTGTATGCACCAGAGGGTTTTCGTTTTGTTTTGGGGAACCTGCAAGAGCCAGACCAAGAGGGAAGGAAACCGCTGCTATTCCCCTGGGCTCCCACTGCCCTGGAAGCTATCTCAGAAGAGCCCAACACTCCTGTAGCCATTGCTGACCGTCCTGCGGAGTATCCAGGACCACCTGCTAAGAGGCCCAGGCTGTCCGGTGAGAACGCCCTGCCAGCTACAGAGGCTACCACCGCCAGCGCAACAGCGCCCCCAAGAGCTACAGGTCAGTCCAGGAACAACAATCCTTCAGCTGTCAGCAATGAAGAAGTTACAGCTCCTGCGGTCGTCATCATGCGCTCCACAGCGCCCCCAGCTACAGAAGGTCAGCCAGAGAAGTGCCTGTCTCCTTCCTTTGCTGAGATGCCTGCCGCCACAGATGACCTCCCTGTCGTCCCAGCCCCAGCTTCTGGGTGTTCCATGTCAGCAGTTCCAGTTTCTACCACCAGATGTCTTCAGGTGACAGATCTCAACACTGCTTTCTTCACCCAGGCTGCTGATGTCCCTGCTGCAGTTCCTGCTCCCATGCCTGCAGCCATTGCTCTTGAGCAGCAAGATTAACCCCTGAAGGGCTGTAGCCTTACCCGGTATTGTGCTTATTGTACATATGTATATTTATTTCTGCTACTCCCATTTGGGCTGAGCGCCCGCTAACCCTATAGAGCCAGAGACTTTCCTGGGACTCTCACCCTTATTTATCTCAGTCAAGAGATTCTCCTTGAACTGCCCACTGTCATGTGCTATGGTAGCACCCCTTCCTCTGCCACAGCAGAGATTCCTACAAAGGACTCTGTCCCTCTACACAAAGAGGAGACCCTTTGCTCCTTTATTGCACTTTTCCCCACATCAAGGGCTGTACCCAGAGGATGGACTTTGCTATTAAAGACCTTCTGTGAGACTTTTGCCAACTCCAAGGAAAAGTTGCTATGGACATTCTGCATGCACTTTTATGCCTTTTCCTTTTCAGGTAAAGAGACATTTTATTCTGCTACCCTGAGTAGCCTACCTCCTGTAACGTTTGCAACGTTATGTTATAAGATGTGTACCCATTGGGCTCCTAAGCCAATGTGAGTTTACAAAATGTTTGCACACTGTCAATTTATGCCAGTAATTTGCACTAACATTTTATAGGCTTTTATAGTCCGTAAACTGCGGGTCCTTAGGGGACCGAGGGTGTTACAGAGATAGCATCTGGATGCCACTCATACAAGGGTAGGAATGTCAGTAGGCAGGTACTTATACATTTGTATAATGTCTTATTGTGTCACATATGCCAATGTAATGCATATACACACTATATATTTGTCGCTAGGGAAGAAGTGTTTATATAACAAATATACAGGCCCTGGTGCAAGGAGTGGATTACAGTACATGACACCACACCTTTCCTACTGTACAGTTTGGTTTAATGGCGTTAGCGACCAACTGTCATACTTCGCATTTACATGTCCTTGTCTTAGTCCGACACCAACCCAGGTGCCTGTCTCCAGGACCATGGGCGGTTTGTCCCTACAGATCATGTAGCCTGCACTTCACAGAAGTGCCCCTATCTACCTCTGCGCCCCAATCAGTCTGTAGTCGAGCCGAGGGCGGCTCTTTCAATTGCCCCGGGGGTATGCAACACCCTCGCCGATGCAAGGCAGAGGAGTGGTTGCGAATACGTCCCACCATGTAGCTTGCAGCCTGTGTAGGGTCTGATTAGCCTCACAGTATGTCGCTACATAACACTAGATAACACAGATGAACTCTGCAGTGGTAGACCCTGCCTGGTAAGGCAGGAGTTAATTGTTTCCTGTGATGTAATATGTGTCAGACAATCACATGTGTTACACTCTGTTTCTGTGAGCTGAGATGTAATTGGAGGAGTAGCCACCACCTGACCAGGGGGAGTAACAAGACCCCTGGACAGGAAAGTTCTAGAGAACACTTCTAGAGTGTGAGAGGTGGGGACTCACATTACACCAGCCCCCAATGTGTGAGAGGTGGGGACTCACATTACACCAGCCCCCGATGTGTGAGAGGTGGGGACTCACATTACACCAGCCCCCGATGTGTGAGAGGCGGGGACTCACATTATACCAGCCCCCGATGTGTGAGAGGTGGGGACAGCCCCTGATGTGTGAGAAGTGGGGACTCACATTACACCAGCCCCTGATGTGTGAGAGGTGGGGACTCACATTACACCAGCCCCCGATGTGTGAGAGGTGGGGACTCACATTACACCATCCCCCAATGTGTGAGAAGTGGGGACTCACGTTACACCAGTCCCCGATGTGTGAGAGGTGGGCAATCACATTACACCAGCCCCCGATGTGTGAGAGGTGGGGACTCACATTACACCAGCCCCCGATGTGTGAGAGGTGGGTGTACATAGGGGGCAGTATTATAGTAGTTATATTCTTGTACATAGGGAGCAGTATTATAGTAGTTATATTCTTGTACATAGGGGGCAGTATTATAGTAGTTATATTCTTGTACATAGGGGGCAGTATTATAGTAGTTATATTCTTGTACATAGAGGGCAGTATTATAGTAGTTATATTCTTGTACATAGGAGGCAGTATTATAGTAGTTATATTCTTGTACATAGGGGGCAGTATTATAGGGGGCAGTATTATAGTAGTTATATTCTTGTACATAGAGGGCAGTATTATAGTAGTTATATTCTTGTACATAGGAGGCAGTATTATAGTAGTTATATTCTTGTACATAGAGGGCAGTATTATAGTAGTTATATTCTTGTACATAGGAGGTATTATACCGTGGTAGTTACTACTATTGTTATATTGTACATTTCTGTTAAACAATGGTCACAACTGAAACCTTCCACTTGCTTAGAGAATACATGAAATTGTTGCTCTCATGACATGATGTTACAGAATTAGTGTAACTGTTTTGTATCATTTTTTAATCCATTGTAATATAACCAATGTATAACATATGTGGTGTCCTGGGTCAGGTCCGGGCACAGGACTATGTAGTTGGGATGACTTACATGGAGGTTACTCCTTGGCTGCTCCCTGGGTCTTCCCTTTGCTGACCTCTTCCTTATCTCTGTAATTAGTTGCCTTTCCCTACATTAGATTTGATCTTGAGTAGAGGACGGCTCTGGTTCATTACACATGTGATGCACTGGTGATGGAGGAGAATTCTGTATTATTTGCAGGTTACTTGCTCGCACTACACCCAGTAGATGTGTGACTCGCTGTGATCTGCGCTGTGCCAGATGCTTAGCAGTCATTGTGGCGGGTTGTAACGTATAGTGGGGTCCTATGGATCTAAAAAGAATCTGAAGGGATCCAAAAGTCATACTTGCCCAAGAATAATATTAATGAAAAGTGCAGCTCCCCCCACAAAAAACAAGACCAGCTAATTTGCTGAAAATAATAAGAGATCAAAAATATAAAAAAAATGTAGTAGGTGATGCAATAGTTGTTAAAAAATAGTAGGTCTGTTTTTAGGAAAATAAATTACAAATTGGGGGCAACCATAATTTTACACACCCATTGAGTGAAAGTAGGTCTTAATTTTAACCCTTTAACGCCTTGTGATGTATTGGTATGTGACAAGTTCGTTAATGGATCATGGAGAGGATTCATGGGCTGAGCCCTCTCCTTACAAGCAGGGTGTTTGCTGCAGATTACAGCGAACACCCACCAGTAACACTTTTGCGGCTCTAAACCCTCTGACTGTTGTTGGCAGCTGGAGGTAGCAGAGCGCTGTGCTCAGCTGTCCCCGGCTCCCACATAATAAGTGAATGAAGTGTCCGGGCACGTGCTCGCCCTGCCGCTCCACCCACCAGTGATGACGCCATCTTCATTCTCTGGATTGCGGAGAGGGTCTGACTCCCCACCTGTTAGTACAGTGCTGTGAAGCTGCTGACGGGTTTCCTTTAAGAGAGCTGGAGAATTCTCCCAGCCGAGTACAAACACCTTCTCCTAATGATAGAAAAGTGCTGTGTGCGTGGGAGGCCACTCCAAGAACATACTCCTTGTAATCTATAAAAAATAAAAAGATATAATTAGTTTTATTAAGCGCCGGCAATTTGTCCGAGATCTGCGGCTGCCAGACGAGTTATTGATGAGAGAGAAAAAAATCTGCAATTGAACCCGGAGTAAAAAGCTTCATCTGTAACAGCCGAGCGAGCGAGCGCGGAGCCGAGCGCTGCCTCCCCATCCTGCACCCAGGGCTCAGCCGCCTCATGTATGCAAATCAGCGCCCAGCGCATCATCCACGCCTGCACTTCTGATACATTTCATCTTTATCAAAATATGCCGAACATTCCAAATTAAAGAACTCCCCATCCCCATAAGATACTTAAGGGGACACTCTACTACTATTACTATAATTACTGCTAACTAATACTATTACTACTACTATTAGTACCACTACTATTACTACTACTACTATTAGTACCACTACTATTACTACTACTACTATTAGTACCACTACTATTACTACTACTACTATAACTATTATTACTGCTAACTACTACTATTACTACTACTATTAGTACCACTACTATTACTACTGCTACTATTATTGCTACCAACTATTACTACAACTACCACTACTAATACTAGCTTAACTATTTCTAGCACTACTATTACTACTAATAATACTACTATTACTAGCACTACTATTACTACTAATAATACTACTATTTCTAGCACTACTATTACTACTAATAATACTACTACTATTACTACTACTTTTACTACTAATATTACTTTTACTAGCACTAGTTTTACTACTATTACTAGCACTACTATTACTAGCACTACTATTACTACTGTTACTACAACTACTACTTTTACTACTACTAATATCACTAGCACTACTTGTACTGTTACTAATAATATTACTATTACTACTACTAATATTACTATTACTAGCACTACTATTACTACTACTACTTTTACTACTAATATTACTTCTAATATTACTATTACGAGCACTAGTTTTACTACTATTACTAGCACTACTACTACTTTTACTATTACTACCTCTAGTATTACTACTTCTACTACTAATAATAATAATATACTACCAGGCCCCTCAGGTTGGTAATATTTCACATAAAATTAAGGAGTTCTAGAAAGGACATTACTTGCCCCACCTGATGAGGCTGGGAGTTTCGTGGGGTAAAATCTCTTCAAGGTATTATTTTACCTGATACACCCTTGTCTGTACTGATAAAGTGCTTTAGCAGCAGGGTGGTCCTGCCTCCGGTAACCGTTTTTATGGAGATCTATGTTCCGCCAATCTGAGGCATCAAACCCTATATGTTTGGGCTGCACCACATAGAACATAGACTTAAGATCTGTAAAAATTGTGCTGAGACTTCCATCTGTGAGAGAGGGGAGAGAGCTCCAGGATTCCTAAGCTAAACATCTGTGAATCAAAACAAAAATGATTTGGTGAAGGAATGTGAATTTTTATTTAGGGTGGATTTCACCTCCTCCCCAAGACTAAGTGTGTGCCATGGGGAGCTGCACACAGAGCCATGTGTTTTGGAAAAGTGTTGTTAGTCTTAAGTATGTAGACTTCCAAGAGATTCTGATTCTGCAGCACGGAGGTGCTCTGGTAACACCCCCAGAGCCCTTAAATCTCATTAACATAATTTTAAACATTGATTTTAGAAGAAAGGAGGCCATGGATAACACAGATAAGAATATTACCACAGTCCCGGTGCCTGGATCTATGTGTTCTGTCCCTGGTTTATCAGGATGGGCTTTGATGTTAGATTTCCTTTAAGTTGCATATGTGACCAGGTGGATCCTGTGTAGTTGCTGGTCTGTCCAGCATGTAGTATGTATGTATGCACTGTGTACTTGCTGCAGTATTTTTGTTTTCCGTTCCCTCCCTGTACACTGCGCAGGGCTGGCGTCCGCTGACTCCTGCTCATCTCTATCATAGTCTTGTTCTGTTCTAATTCTATAAAGAATTTGTAACATAAATACTTCTGAATCATCACCTTAGAAAGGTTAAACAGAATGATTTACCCTGGGGATAGAAACCCTTCCCGTGCAGCAGAAGCAGTGCCGCGTCATCCGTGTGTAGTGACCGTCACAGACTTTTCAATGAAGAGGTTTTCATTTTCTTTGTGTAAATTGTAAGGAGATGAATGGACACATGTCCTGTGCTGCTGTGTGATAGCATAAAGGGGAACCCCGGGGGCACAAGACATTATGGAAGCAATGATACTATGTGATCTGTCATCAATACATCCACGCATGGCAAGCGCCCAGCTACCGCAGTATACACAGCGGTACAGAGGGCCCTGCACAGCCCAGTATTATAGTAGTTATATTCCTGTACATAGGGGGCAGTATTATAGTAGTTATATTCTTGTACATAGGGGCAGTATTATAGTAGTTATATTCTTGTACATAGGGGGCAGTATTATAGTAGTTATATTCTTGTACATAGGGGCAGTATTATAGTAGTTATATTCTTGTACATAGGGGCGGTAATATAGTAGTGATATTCTTTTACATAGGGGGCAGTATTATAGTAGTTATATTACTGTACATAGGGGGCAGTATTATAGTAGTTATATTCTTGTACATAGGGGGCGGTAATATAGTAGTGATATTCTTTTACATAGGGGGCAGTATTATAGTAGTTATATTCCTGTACATAGGGGGCAGTATTATAGTAGTTATATTCTTGTACATAGGGGCAGTATTATAGTAGCTATATTCTTGTACATAGGGAGCAGTATTATAGTAGTTATATTACTGTACATAGGGGTCAGTATTATAGTAGTTATATTCTTGTACATAGTAGGCAGTGTTATAGTAGTTATATTCCTGTACATAGGGGGGCAGTGTTATAGTAGTTATATTCTTGTACTTGGGAGCTGTATTATAGTAGTTATATTCTTGTACTTGGGAGCTGTATTATAGTAGTTATATTCTTGTACATAGGGAGCAGTATTATAGTAGTTATATTCTTGTACATAGGGGGCAGTATTATAGTAGTTATATTCTTGTACATAGGGAGCAGTGTTATAGTAGTTATATTCTTGTACAGGTTAAATTCTCAGACCAGGGTGTTATAAGTGGTTATCCAACAGGCTTCCTTCTGTATGCGGGTAGGGAACGTCTATAAATATACTCCAATATATATAAGATATACACTACCCCTGAGGAACGCGTGGGGATTCCTCCTTAATTCCTGGCTTGTTGTGACCAACAAACGGTGTATATGTAGGTAACTATGGATCATTAATTGTGTCCTTATATATCACTATTTGATATATACTATTATAATTGAACTTATTTCTATACTGTCTCTATTTTGAATCTACCTTTTGGACACCTGTTGTATCCTTTGCCTCAATCACTGTCTTAATCACGATTCACCGCCAGGATTAATGCTTTGTTCTTTGTCTTATGCACCATGAGTGCTTTTTAATGTGTTTTAATCATGTTTTTGAATCGTTTAATAAAGATGTATGAATTTATACCATGGAACCCTCTTGTATTAACTTTGTTGCCTAAGATTCATAAGGGTGTCACCCAACTATTTTCTGGCTCTCACTCTCATATGTTAAAGTCAGAGGGAAATACTGTTCAGCTGTGCACCAGGGGCCTGCTGGTATTCATGCATTCTATACTCCTTCCTCTCCGGGGATGAGAGTGGAAAGATTTTGCTTGTACGTGGGTCCCGGAGAGTGAATACCAAGTAATCGGTGCTGGAATAAATTCTAGGCGCAGCTAGCATGAATCTGTCATATGAGTCTCAACGCGCAAAGAATTCACTCCCCTCACTGGCCTGACTGTCCATTCTCCTCTCCAACTTCTCAAACTCCTCTTTCTGCCCATACACGCTGAAACAGTGAAGGACTGAGCAATCCTCCCCTCTTCTGTCTCCCCAACATTCTCCTTCCTCTTCCTCATCTCACCTCCACCTCCTCCGATATGCGCTGAGAAACAGACCTGAGGGTGCTTTGGATATCAACAAGGGAATCTTCTTACCCCATCTCTTGTGACGAGCGCAAAGCTTCTGACTTCATGTGACCAGAGAGTTTTTCAAAAGGCCAGCAGGGGGATGGGAGGCGATGATGGCGGCATGCCACTGACCATCTGTGTTGACTCCTCAAAGTTACTCAGCACCTGACAAGATATCAGACATCCACGTCCATCCTCATTGTAGACTTGAGGAAAGCTGACTGACCTGACTACCAGTTCTGGTGGAAGGTTGACATCTGACAGTCTACAATCGCTCGGCGCTGCTGGTAAACTCTGGATAACATGGTTAATGTGAATTCCCACCTCATGGGCACGTCGCCACAACAGTCGGTGAGCGGGCAGTTGGAGGTGGCGCTGCCCTGAGAGTGGCAGCATCTGTGCTGGACTTCCTGAAATGTGCACAGATGCAGTGCACTTCATGAGCAAATCAGACAGATTGGGGTATGTCTTGAGGAACCGCTGAACTATGAGATTTAACACATGGGCCAGGCATGGCACATGTGTCGGTCTGCCGAGTTGCAGGCGCCACCAGGTTACGCCGTTTGTCACACACCCTGCCAGGCGTTCAGTTCAGCGGTGCCAGCCACAGATCAGTTGCGCCGTGATGCCTCTAATAGCTCTTGGGCGGTGTGCTTTTATCGCCTAGGCTCAGCAGTTTGAGCACCGCCTGCTGTCGCTTAGCGACGACACTGCTGCTGTGCCTACAACTACGACTGATGGCGCCATGCCGCGGATGGTAATTCGGAGGGAGGGGTGGAGGAGGGGTGGGAGAAGGAATGTAGGCCTGAGAGACCTGGACCGAGGTAGGCCTACAATCCTCGGCGTCGGCAGTATATGGCAGCCCCAGGGTCAGACTCGGTCCCAGCCTCCACCAAGTTAACCCAATGTGCCGTCGCGATATATAGTGGCCCTGCCACCCAGCCAAATCACCACATTCTCTACGTGCAACCGTGTCCGGCCAGCACTCGTACGTGTCCGTGAGTGTGGACCTTGTCAGAACCGGCGTTGGATGATGTGTCTGAAACGTGCTGGTGCAGGGCTGGGGACGGACAATCGGGAAAAGTAGTGGTGGCTGGGGACCAAAAATACGAGGTTGCCAATGGCCTCGATCTCTACCAGCATAGGGCAGCATGTCCAGGCTAAGTAATTTGGAGATGTGGGACGTTGAGGGCTTGGCATGGGGGGGGCACTGTACTTCCCTTGCGCTCAGGTCTGGGGTATGGAGAGCTGAACGTGCACATACCTGTGCATACTGGTGGTGGTTAAGCTGGTAGTGGTGGAACCCCTGTGATCCTGGTGTGGCCAAGGTTGCACACCACAGTCGTCGGTTATCGGGGTTCTTTAAAAACCTCCAGACTTCCGAAAATCTAGCCCTCGCCACGGGAGATTTACTACGTGAAACATTGGCGCTGATGCACCAGCTCTGGCCTGCCTCTCTCCGTCTGGCCCTACCACTAGCTCTCCAACCTGTTTCGTTGAGGGACTCGCCTCTGTCTCAGAAGCAATGTGTTCATCCGGCCTATCAACCCAGCATTGGGTCTGTCACATCATATCCTCCGATCCCTTAGTCTGCTCCCCCCTCGGACTTCCTGCCCTGACATCAACTTCACCACTGTATGACAACCATGTCTCCTCATCGTCCAACACCTCTTTACACACTTCTTCAACTACGTCAACAATGTCATCATCACCCACAGACTGCGACCGGTGGAAAACCTGGGCATCGGAAAAGAGCTCAGCAGCAACCGGACAAGTGGTTTGTGACTCTGGGAAGGGTCCAGAAAACAGTTCCTCAGAGTATGCCGGTTCAAATGCCAAATTTTGCTGGGAGGGGGCAGACTGGGGGGAAGGAGGCTGAGGTGGAGGAGCTGGAGGAGTGCTGATTTCGGTGACATGGGTGGACTGCGTGGAAGACTGACTGGTGGACAAATGGCTAAAAGCATTGTCCGCAATCCACGACATCACCTGTTCGCACTGTTCTGGCCTCAACAGTGCTCTACCACGAGTCCCAGTAACTTGAGACATGAACCTAGGGAGTGTCTCATCCCGCCCAGGACCACAGCCTCTGACCCGTGCAGTAGTTGGACGCCCACGCCCATGCCTTCGTCCCCTAGCCCTCGGGTTCAACATTTTCAAAATTAAAGTGTAAACTGTAAATTTTTTTTGTGTTTTTGTAACCAAACGATGCTATCCTATTGCTATGGCTAGTTTCTAACCCTCACTGACAGCACACAACAGGATTTTGTGCTGTGCCTGATGACTTTTAATTTTGAAAACAAAAAAAAAAAGAAAAGAAAAACCAGACTGTGCCTAATTCAATCAAACCCCTAATAAATTGTCCCACTTAGGTGTTTGAGATGGATATGTGTGTCACTAAGAGCTAAACAGAACATTTGCAAGTCTCCCTGCAAATTCCTCACAATATGATACTAGCTGCACTACGAGTGCCAGCAAGCCCAGCCACAAGCAAAAAAAATAAAATAAAATATAACGCTATTGTAGCCCTAACAAGGGCTGTTGGGTTCTTGTAGAATCACTCCTGCCTAACACTAATCTAATAGAACACCCTAACGCTATCCCTGACCAGCAGCAGCTCTCTCCCTAACGGCATCCAAACAGAGAATGATGCGAGCAGCGCGGGCAGGGACTAGTCTATTCAAGGGTCACCTGATCAGGCCAGCCAACCACTGCTATCGACGTGTAAGTGTACCACGTCATGCTGGGTGGAGTGCAGAGTCTCCTGGCTTGTGATATTTTGTGGATTACACAGCAGGGTGGCGACAAAGTTAACAAGTTTGATGTGGAAGCCATGAAAACAACCCAAAATTCTGCCTGACACAGCTCGTTTGCTAAGGGGACCATGTATGGAGGCAGCTATATGGACGACTTTTGGAGGCAGCTATGGCGATGACGTGTGGAGGTAGCAATGGAGACAACGTGTGGAGGCAGCTAAAAAGACGACGTGTGGAGGCTGTTATGGAGACAATTTAATTTGGATAGTGCCTGTATGTGGCAGTCCAAAAAAGTTTTCAAACCAGAGGAGCAGGTAGGTGGTCCTCCAGAAAAATTAAATAGATTGAGTGCCTGTATTTGGCACTCCCAAAAATTGTTTAAAACAGAGGACCGGGTAGGTGGCCCTCCAGAAAAATTAAATACATAGAGTACTACAGCTAGAGCCAGTTGGCCCTGGCAAAAAATAGCCAGTTTCCTCTGCTTTAGTGTACAAAGAGGAGGAGAAGGAGGACAATGAGGAGGAGGAGTGCATACATTATTCAGGTTGAGCTTCTTTCACCTGGTGGAGAATGGAAATCCTGAGAAATCCAGGCTTTATTCATCTTGATAAGCGTCATCCTGTCAGCGCTGTCAGTCGACAGGCGTGTACGCTTATCAGTGATGATGCCACCAGCTGCACTGAAAACCCGCTCGGACAACACGCTAGCGGCAGGACAGGCAAGAATCTCCAAGGCGTACAGCGCCAGTTCGTGCCACATGTCCAGCTTTGAAACCCAGTAGTTGTAGGGAGCTGTGTGATCATTTAGGACGATGGTATGGTCAGCTACGTACTCCCTCACCATCTTTCTGTAAAGATCAGCCCTACTCTGCCGAGACTGGGGACAGGTGACAGTGTCTTGCTGGGGTGACATAAAACTGGCAAAGGCCTTGTAAAGCGTACCCCTGCCAGTGCTGGACAAGCTGCCTGCTCGCCTACTCTCCCTCGCTACTTGTCCCGCAGAAGTACGCCCTCTGCCGCTAGCGCTGTCAGAAGGGAAATACTGTTTCAGCTTGTGCACCAGGGCCTGCTGGTATTCATGCATTCTCACACTCCTTTCCTCTGCAGGGATGAGAGTGGAAAGATTTTGCTTGTACCGTGGGTCCAGGAGAGTGAACACCCAGTAATCGGTGCTGGAATAAATTCTTTGAACGCGAGGGTCACGCCTAAGAAGGGCTGTTGGGTTCTTTTAGAATCACTCCTGCCTAACAGTAAGCTAATAGAACACCCTAGCGCTTTCCCTGACCAGCAGCAGCTCTCTCCCTAGCGGCATCCAGACACAGAATGATCCGAGCAGCGCGGGCAGGGGCTAGTCTATTCCAGAGTCACCTGATCTGGCCAGCCAACCACTGCTATCGACGTGTAAGGGTACCACGTCATGCTGGGCGGAGTGCAGAGTCTCCTGGCTTGTGATTGGCTCTGTTTCTGGCCGCCAAAAAGCAAAACGGCGGGAGATGCTATTTTCTCGAGCTGGCGAAATACTCGTCCGAGCAACGAGCAGTTTCGAGTACGCTAATGCTCGAACGAGCATCAAGCTCGGACGAGTATGTTCGCTCATCTCTATTCCCTATGTGATAGGAAATCGGATCACAACCATAGAGCCTTATATCTCCTCACATAGTATAGCCAGAATATGGGTGATTGGTGGAGGGGGTCTCAATATTAGGGATATTAATATGTGAAGAGGGGGGACAATATTGAGGAATTAAAGTGGATGGTGAACTTTGGCGAACTCCGGCGGACTTCAGCGCAGCAGTGACACCTGGTGGACATCGGGTGCATGACCTTAGTGAATCGCCAGAAGACCCAAATCCTCGACGGAGAACGCGCCGCTGGATCGCAACAGGACCGGGTAAGTAAATGTGCCCCTATGTGCAGTTTGCCTGTGTATAGGGCAGGGGGCGCCAGATTCAGGATTTCTGCCACACATTCTTCATGAATCTGGAACCCCCTGCACTGCCCCGACAGAGTGCACCACTTTTTTTTTTGGTGCGCTTTTAACATGGATGGGGCGTGTGACACAATCCTGTCAAACTTTACCTGTTAAATTTGGCGCAAAGCACCGGAACGCCCCTTTCAGTGCAGAAATTTGTTGCATGAAGAATTGTGCAGAAAAAAACTGGTACAGGGCCCTTTGTAAATGAGACCCATACAATGTGGGTTACTTGGTCGTCCTCTGTGTTATCAGGTACAGTATTGGGAGTATTATTGAGGCACGATATGACAGTATTATTCTGTCAATCTTACACCTCATATCTCCAGAAATATAGAGGCAGAGGGAATGAACGCACTCCTGCCGCCTCCACAAACCTTGAATTTGTATCATTCATTGAAAGGTAAAAATCTGTAGTTATGATTCGGATACAATGTATCCGTGCATTTACAATGTATCAGTCTGGAGGTCACACAGGATTGTCTAGACTCGATACAATTGTAACAATGTGTGGGATTTATAAGGTCAGCCCCTGGATGTAACAAGAATGCTTCCATTCAGCGACAGCAAGCATAATGGTGAAAAATGACAATACAATGGTCGGATTATTTGTGCCTTGTGCTCTGGTCTTAACCTTTTCCTGCCACAGTCATTTTGTGTTTTTGCGGTATTCAATAGGATAAATGGTAAATATTAGTTCAGTGGGGGTCCGTGACTTCCCCCATGCTGGTCAGCAATTGTAGGTGGTGGTCGCGCGTCTGTGAGCGCCTGTGTCGCTTCCTAATTCTCTGACATCCCTTCATTCATCACATGTGAGCTGCAATACCAAGCACAACCACTATACACTGTACAGCGCTGTGCTCTCTTCATTGTACTGGTCCCTGAATTTTATTTGTGGGTAAAACTTATATTTTTTGTGCACTGTTATGTGTGTATTAGGGAAATGGCTTGGGGTTAATTCAAATTTTTAGCGATTTAAAAAAAAAAAAAAAAATCTATTTAAAATATTCTACACATCTGTCTAGTGGGTTCTGATCACTGATACAGTGATCTTTAGTATTGTAGTATATTGTTGTCCTGGTGGCCAGTGTGGATGCTGTGGTCACAGTTGCCCGCAGCATCTTGGAGGTTAATAGGAATCATTCTAATAGCCATTCAATATTCTACACATCTGTCTTGTGGGTTCTGATCACTGATACAGTGATATTTAGTATTGCAGTATATTGTTGTCCTGGTGGCGGTGTAGATGCTGTGGTCACAGTTGCCCGCAGCATCTAGGAAGTTAATAGCAATCATTCTAATAGTCATTCAATATTCTACACATCTGTCTTTTGGGTTCTGATCACTGATACAGTGATATTTAGTATTGTAGTATATTGTTGTCTTGGTGGCCGGTGTAGATGCTGTGGTCACAGTTACCGGCAGCATCTAGGAGGTTAATATCCATCATCACCAGAATAAAATGTATGAAGGGGCCCCCTTCAGATCCTATCCATGACCTGTGCTGTGATTTGGGTGCAAGTTGTAATAAATCTAATATTCTGGACGCCGTAATCCTGGTTCTAAGTGGTAGTAGGGATGCAAAATGCCAAAAAGTAATTTTCTTTGTAACTTTTTGCTCACCTTGTACAGCACAAAACTGATAAAATATCCAGTCAATTATAAAGTTACAGAAGTTTCCATTGTAGAATTTATTCAGCTCCCCCGACGTACATCGTATAGCGCCATAGCCTGCAATGTGCTGCCAGGCGCTCAGGTGGGGGCTATGTTTCCGGGCCGCCCTGCAGAATGTTATCACACTGTTACTACAGTCATCCGGGGGGGGGGGGGGGGGGGGGGGGGACATATACACCTGAGATTATAACAATAAGAAAGTTATAAAATGGAGAATAATAAATAAATAATCATTTTTAAAAATTGAATAATTATTAACCCCTTATTTGGACACATCCAGATCCTGTGCCTCCACCACCGCTTGCTGTATCTGAATCCAGCAGTGAACAAATTCCCATTGTGGGAACGACGCAGGATTGTCTTTTGGAAAGTAGGTTGCTTCTTCTTTGAAACCCCAGTATGGAGTCTTGAAAGAGGCCGTCGTCTTCCCTCCTCGGCTTTGATCACAGCGAAGTCTTATTAAATCTTGTGTTTTGTCTTAGCCGTCAAACCTGACAACAGTCACCTAGAAGCCCCGGCATTACATAATTTTCTCCCACTAAATGAATGAAGAAAGCGGCAGATTTCTTTGTATTTTAATGCGGATACTTTGTACTCGTCGCTGTAATCCGAGAGGCCACCATGGCGAATCTCCGCACCTCCGCGTGCCTCTGATTTAATTATTAGGCCTTAGAGCAATAAAAACGCCTTCAAAGGCGACTTTCTGCCGAGGCCTCGATAGAGTAAAAGGAGAGACACTTTAAGCTGATGAGCTGACACTTGTCGACGCAAATATATTAAATAAATCATGATTCGTTTTGGGGCAAAGTCAGACTTACATCAATTTTGGCGAAAAAGAGGGATTCTAATGAGTGACAAGCGGCTGTTTTCTGTCACTTCCTCCAGTAATGGCCCCGAGCTGGCTCCGCTCTGTGGGAGTCTAATACTTGTGAAAAAAAAACTTGTTGTGGAGAGAGACAGACAAGGTGGAAATCCCAAGGTGACTGCAAGGAACGGCTAATGATAGGAAAGACATATTTACCAGCAGCCGAGATGTCGGAGCTGACAGCTGACAGGACCTGATTGTAATAAATAGACCTGATGAAGAGCCCGGTGACAGGTGAGGAGGATACAAAGCGTAAGAAGTCGCTCCGCCGGGCGCCATTAGGAGCAATGATCATTACATCTGGGGAGAAGGACCCCAATACGACCCGAACTCCTCTGACCGCTGGATGATGAGAGTTCCACCAGATTCAAAGGCTGCCAGGTCAGGGGGTCACCCAGATCAGAAAGTGTGTGCCCCCAATTAGTCACAGTGACCCCTTTAGTATCAATGCTTCCATTGTGCATTACATTACAAAGTGACCCTCATTACTAATAGTGCCTCCTATAGTAACAATGAGCCCTCACAGGGACCCCTATAGTGATGACACCACTCTAGCATTCCCTCCATTACTAACAGGACCCCAAAAGTCACAATGCCCCCCAGTGCAACCCCCATTACTAATAGTGTACCCAATAGTAACAATGAGCCCCACAAGGGTCCCCTATAGTGATGACACTGCTCCAGTGTAACCCCCATTACAAACAGGGCCACAATAGTAACAATGCCCACGAGTGTGACCCCAATTACCAATAGTATACCCAATCGTATAAATGAGCCCCCCAGAGGGTCCCTTATAGCCATGACACTGCTTCAGTGTGATCCTCATTACTCACATGTCTCCAATAGTAACAATGCCCCCCAGTGTGACCTCCATTAATCACAGGGCCCCAATAGTAACAATGCCCCCCAGTGTGATCCCCATTTCTGATAGTGTTCCCAATAGTAACAATGAGCCCCCAGATGGACCCATATAGTGATGACACTGCTCCAGTGTAACCCCCATTACTGACAGGGCCCCAATAGTAACAATGGCCCCAAGTGTGACCCCCATTACTGATTATGTGCCCAATAGTAACAATGCCCCCCAGTGTGACCCCATTACTGATTATGTGCCCAATAGTAACAATGAGCCCCCAGAGGGACCCTTATACGGATAATACTGCTCCAGTGTGACCCCCATCCCCAATAGTACAATTAATCGCTAAAACGTTCCGAAGACTTTACGACTTGCGTGTGAATAGGAGCGAAATTTGAGAAATCCCCTGCATTGTGCAATGTCCTGTTGCAGACTCTCACACGAGACCCCGTCTGTTATACCCCCTGACCCAACTATTCACCGGTTGTTCCTCTTTAATTAGAAGTTTTCAGATGTAACCATTCCCATAATAAATCTCACAGCTGAGGGTTTGCTACAATTTTATGTCATGTACAGAATCCTCAACAGCATAAAGAACCTCCCTCCTGTGCTGATGGTTTGTTACAATGTATTGGTGCAGGTAAATGTTTCAATCTAATTCTCTAAAGCGTAACTAAAGTTTCAAGCACATTTTTTTCATAAACTTAAATGATAATAATGAACTTTGTAATAAACTTCATTAAAGCTTTTTCCTCTGCATTTCTTCCTTATTCCCTCTTCCCATTAACCAATGACAGATGAGAGATTAAGAGAAGCTAATAAAGTGTCCAATGACTCATCGCAGGCCATTGCAGAATAGTCTAATCACTTCAGAGAGCAGAATCATGAGCTCTAGGTATGGGAAGAGTTAATCATTAGCCTCCTTATCTGTCTGAGGTGGATGTAGCTCTGAAGGCTTTGAAATACAGTGCTCAGTACAGGAGGAAGAGCAGATAAAGGCACAGAAGAGCTGCTTTACTTAATGAAGAATACAAAGATGTGTAATCAGACCTTTGTGTATTGTATTAGTAGCAGCAGGACTGTGATATATAGATTTAGATTCCAGGATTGTAGCTTCTCCAAGTGCACAGGGTGTGTGTCATCAAACTGCTGTGCTCTGTGCTCTCTGAAGCTAGTGTTAGGTATTGTCCCTGGAGAGATGTGTAATCAGACCTCTGTTTATCTTGTTAGTAGCAGCAGGACTGTGATTTTTATGGATTTTTATTCTCGGATTGCACAGGGAACTTTTCTCACACTGTTGCGCCAGGTGCATTGCCAAGTGAGCTGCTACACAGTTCCTCTTATCTGCTCTGATTAAAAGCAGTATGACGAGAGGTATAGATCAGATGAGATCAGCTCAGGGTAAGAGCACAGCAGTGTGAGGATATGCCACCATTACACCAGTTCTATTTCTGCTGCTACTTTAAACATTTACAAAGGTCTTATTACAAATCTTTCTAGGGGCTGTGCATAACACTGGTTGCAGAGAGCACAGATTGGACTGATTTGGCGAGCTCTGTGCAGCGCTGTGTAATCTGTGTGCGCTATATAAATAAAGGAATTATTATTATTATTGTGCGGAAAAACCCCCAGTGCACTTGGAACAGCTACAATCCTGGAATATAAATCCATATATCACAGTCCTGCTGCTACTAACAACATACAGAAGGGTCTGATAACAAATCTGTCCAGGGACAATACATAGCACCGGCTTCGGGGAGTACAGAGCACAGCAGTGTGAGGAACACCCTCTTCCCCTGTACACTTGGAGAAGCTACAATTCTGGATTATAAATCCATGTATCACAGTCCTGCTGCTGCTTGCAACATACACAGCGGTCTGATTACAGGGACAATATATAACACTGGCTGCAGTCTGCTGACAGGTTCCCTTTAAAGGGCTACTTCTGGTGATGGCAAAACCTCATTTGTTATTTAATTGCATAAAAAAGTAATAAGTCATAAAAAAGAACTCTCCTGTACGGTGACTTCACATCCGCTGGAGTATCGTCTCATCTTCTGAAGTATTTTCATCAGTACAACTTGCTGCAGCAGGAGTCTGCGGAGAGTCGGGATAACGGCAGGATGGCAGCTCTCGGCACTGCCCGCGGGAGACACTTGACTCTCTGCATCTGTCCCACAGCGACAAGAAAGCAAAAAAGATTACAAAAAGTTCTGCCAAATTCCCAAATACTTGATTCTTTTTACTTTTATCAGTTTTGGGGAAAGTTGTGTAGAATGTTTACAACTCAAACAAGGCTGGTCACCCAGCTCTTCCTGACACCTGAAAGGAAAACCCCAATAGCTATGAGCGGACTAAGAGTGGGCACTAAGAGAGGAGAGAATACAAGAGGGGAAAAGAAAGAATGTGAGAGAGAATAGAGGAGAGTACAGAAGAGGAGAGGAGAGAAAGGAAGAGAATACAGCAGAGAATATGATAGAAGATAGAAGAGAGTGCAGAAGAGGAGAAGAGAGGGAAGAAGACAGTACAAGAGAGAATGGGGCAGATTTACTTACCCGGTCCCGTTGCGATCCCCCGGTGCATTGTCCGGCGCGGATTCAGGTCCGGCGCGATTCACTAAGATCGTGCATCCGAGTTCCTTCCTGTGTCGCTGCTGCGCCGAGGTCCGCCGGAGTTCACCTGCTTATTCTCGGTGCATGTGAGTGATTGCGACACAAAATCTTTTTTAAATTCCGCAGTTTGTCCGAATCTCTCAGGTTGTCTGCCGGCCATGGCCCCAATTTCTGTCGTGTGCAAGCTGGAAGAAGAGAGTACAGCAGAGAATGTGAGAGAGAATAGAAGAGAGTGTGGCAGAAGAGGAGAAAAGAGGAAGAAGAGAGAACAGCAGAGAATGTGAGAGAGAATATGGAGAGTCACAAGAGAAAAAGAATAAAGATTAGATGTGACATTGTAATAATAATAATCATCTTTTTTATTTAAGGCATCAAATTTCCATACACCTTACAAGATTGGGTAACATATACAATAAATAAGACTTACAGAGTAGAACAGTCATATGAGGA
Source organism: Engystomops pustulosus (assembly GCA_019512145.1). Lineage (NCBI taxonomy): Eukaryota > Metazoa > Chordata > Amphibia > Anura > Leptodactylidae > Engystomops > Engystomops pustulosus. The sequence goes on from CM033651.1 coordinate 11,834,489, forward strand.
TGTGGGGGTGACACAAGAGCTTCCAGTCTATAAGGATGTGGGGGTGACCCAAGAGCTTTACCGTCTATGATATGAGGGGGTGAACACAATAGATTACAGTCTATGAGGATGAGGGTGCCCCAGAGCTTACAGTCTATGAGGTGATGGGGTGACACCAGAACTTACAGTCTATGAGGATGGTGGGGGTTTACACAATAGCTTACAGTGCTATGATGTATGAAGCGGATGACAGACAAGAGCTTACAGTCTTAGGATGAGGGGGTGGACCAAGAGCTTAACATCTAATGAGATGAGGGGGTGACCAAAGCTTACAGTCTATGAGGATGAAGGGTGGTAACACAAGAGCTTACAGTCTATGATGGATGAGGGGTAACCCAGAAGCTTACAGTCTATGAGGATGAGGGGGTGACCAAGACTTACGTCTGAGGATGAGCGGGGAGACAAGAGCTACAGTCTATGAGCATGAGGGAAACCAAGAGCTTACAGTCTAATGATGAGATCGGGTGACACAACAGAGCTTACAGTCTATTAGGCTGAAGGGGTTACCAAGAGGCTCACAGTCTATGATGATGAGGGGGTGATACAATCGCTTACAGTCTATGAGGATGAGGGGGTGACACAGAGCTTGCAGTCTATGAAATGAGAGGG